>JABXWE010011973.1:0-19650 GCA_014611495.1 Limonius californicus | reverse complement strand
AAGACTTAAAGAAATTAGGAATCCGAAACCGGACGGAATCGCAAATGACAAAATAAAATGGAGAAGAATAGTAAACCAAGTCCTAGGCCTCAAAGGCCTGTAGCGCTACTATGTATATATACATATATATATATATATATATATATTATTATTATTATTATTATTATTTCAAAGTTTTTATAATTTTAAAAGTAATATTTTTTAACTTAGTATAGGATCTATACTTCCATTTTGACATTCATATGATTACTGATATTTGAGTATATTAGTTTCAGTATTCAGGATTTTTACGTAACACGAAGTTTTTCATGAAACTAAGAGAAAATCGTTTTTTACACTATTCTCTGTGCAGGGGCTATATTTCCTCGGCAATATTTTTACCGGGCGCTGGTTTTGGTGGCGCTATTTTTGGTCCGATAGACCAGGAATACCAACATAACTGTATTGTATGCTTAAACGAAGCTCGTCCTTGAGACCCTAGGAAATTAGATTTTAGGAAAGTATAAAATATGTGACTTTATTAAACATTCTTCTGGAAAACAACTTGTTGGAGAAGAACAAACATTTATAAATACAGGATGGCCAGCTAAGTTATCTCCCTTTAAAAGTGGTTGACGCAATCCAACATACATGTATCAGTAACTGAAGTTATTCAATATTTTATAATATAGAAATGGACCATAGTTATTTTCTGTAAAGTAGATCTCTTCCTGTAGTAGTTCACAGTTTTAGGAGTATATTAGTGTCTCAGTATACTAAGTATACAGTATACTGAGAAAATTGAAACATTGTTGTCTAAATGTCTAGATGAAGGAAAAATACCACAGGAATGGATTATTTCTGTGTCTACTACTGCATAAGAAGGGAGGTAACAGCAGATTGGAGAATTACAGACCCATCTCATTACTATCTCAGTTGTATAAGTTGTTGACAAGAATAATATTAAATAGACTAGACACTAAGCTAGAATTCTATTAATCGGTAGAACAAGCCGAATTCAGAAAGAGATGCAGCACATTCAACCACTTCCTCACAATCAGGGCGTTAATAGATAGAATATAACCAACCATTATACTTATGATTCACGGATTAACAAAAAGTCTTCGATAGCGTGAAAATGTGGGCCGTAGAGGAAGCACTTCAAAATAGCAGATACGATTAACTAATCAAATTTATACACCAAAATGGCTAAGCGATAGTCCAGCTTTAAAATAACAATCCACAACCAATACCAGTCAGAAGGAGCGTCAGACAAGGCCATTCTACGAGTCATAAATTATTTATAACCATCGTGAAAGACATATTCAAGAACTTGGAGTGGGAGAAAAAGGGAGTAAATATAAATGGAAAACGGCTAAACTATCTGAGATACACTGACGACGTTGTTCTAATCTCACAAAGTCTGGAGGAATTACAAACAATTATACAAGAACTGATGGAACAAGCTGAAAAGATAGTATTGAGAATAAACAAACAAAAAACAAAGATAGAAACCAACTAAGAAGACAACAGAGAATCGGCATTCGGAAGATTTTAACAAATAGAAGGATACTGCTATTTTTAAGAAGAAACGTATATAACCAGTATGTACTACCTGTCCTGATATATGCAGCCCAGACATGGACTTTAACCAGAAATATCGTAGACAAACTAGCAAAGACGCAGAGGACCATCGAAAGACAAATGTTGAAGATAAAGTTAACGGATCATGTCAGAAATGAAAGTATCAGACAGAAGACCAAACTAATAGATGTAATAGAAAATACAACAAAACTGAAATGGAGGTGGGATACCATGAGACAGACAGACGGCAGATGGTATAAAGAAATACAGCAGTGGAGACCATGGATTGCAAAAAGAGAGAGAGAGAGGACGACTACAGATGCGATGGTCGAATGATATGAAGGTGGTCGGTTTTAACGGGATGCAGAACACAGCTAACAGGGACACTTAGAGAAGGATTGAAAAAATATTAGCATTTGACAAGAAAAGCACCCATTGGTGCAACCGTACTAAAAATTAAACAAGTAAAGAACAACGAAAAATAAATAGCAAAGTTTTATTTAATTCGGTAGATGTTGAAACTGTCTTCATTCACATTCACACATTTTCTAATTTATTTTAATCTTTGGACTCGAGCAAGTCAGGTGTAACTGATGTACACGCCTAGCTTAATCTATTTAGTAAATCATGCTCATTTACTATCGGAGTTAAATTTAGTAGGTATTTAACTATATCCTAAAGCAGCGGTCGCCAACTGGTGGTCCGCGGACCACTGATGCTCCACGAGAAAATTTTGGTGGTCCATGGAGAAGTTTGGGCGTCATAGGAGCCAAGAATCCCTAAACTTATTTCAAACAGAAAGCAAGAAATATTACACTAATAATTTTGTTATAATTAAACATTTGCATTTCATATTAATAAAATGAAACTTGTAGGATCATTATATAACAAATGTTTGGACCTTCTTAAAAAAATTCATGTAAATGGTCCGCGGAATTCAAAATTGTGAGCTTAGTAGTCCGCGAGGTCCGAATTGTTGTCGATCACTGCTCTAAGGCAAAGCCTAGTGGAGTGATATCGTAACTTGCTTATGGCCATGGCCTCTTCCAATGTAATTTAATCCAAATACAACATTTATGCAATTCCTAACAATGCAACTGCAATTAGCAAGACATCGATCATGTTGGTTTTCCTCGTACATTGAGGTCTACATCTTCCAACAATTCGGGTAATTGTTTTTCGAAAGTTAACAAACGTTGTCCAGCTAAATTTGCATGAGAGAAGTGTGTTCCAATAATATGGTTACCCACTATGCCACACCAAACATTTACAGAAAAAAAACTCTTTTAAAATGAGAAACACGTATCCAGTGCGGATTCTCTTGTGTGCAATAAAGTGTTGTCTATTCATTTCACCACTGTTGTTAGAAGGTCAGTTTGGTGCAATTCGCTTACCAAAGCAACGTGATAGGGATGAAATGCATTTGCTTTCAGAATCCTTCTAAATGAATTTCTACTACTACTTACATTTCTCTTAGATCTCATTCACTGGTAGTTCAGTTTCTATATTAGTAATCATTATCAGCGTACATCTGGAATCAACAAATTTACCTTTGTTTCGTAAAGAAGTTTCAAGGCGTTAAAATATATTTCAGACGGTGGTCTTCTAGTTGGAAATGATGAATGATGTGACATACACGTTCATAGGAAATGTGCCATGCTTCTGCAATATTCTTAATCCCAATAAGTCGATTTTCTAAAATCATATCATGGACAGAATCAATGTTTTCCGGAGTGGTCACAGAAATTGGTCTTCCAGGGCGGTGCTCATCTTTCACATCTGATCTTTCTCTGTTATATTCCGCAACCCAGTTTTTAATAGTGGCGTATGAAGGAAACTAATCACCTAAGGTTTCTATATCATATCAGCAAAAATTTCTTTGCCCGATAACCCTTTTAAAAATATATACTTAATAACTGACCGAAACTCGATTTTTTCAAATACTATCTTTTTCATCTTAGTTGTAACCATAGCAACCATATTCACTTTTCTTTACTAGAAACTTTCCAGGCTAACTAGATATCAACACCCCTCGTAAATTGTTTGTCATAAATGTTGATTTTATTTCTTATAAATATACGGATAATGCTGTACCTAATCAGAACTTTAGGAAATATTTGAAGGTTTCTCTGAATTTATTGCGAAATGATTCATAAATAAATTGTTTAGAAGACAAGGATTAGCTCACAATTTTCCGGCTAATTTTGTGAAAGAACTGTATTTTTTATGTAAAATTTTCACGTGGCCAACTACTAAATTACACAAAATAGTTCCGTACGAATGATTATATGCAGATACTTGTATATTACAATGACATTTGTTAAAAATTCAAGTCGTTGTCTTCTTGTCAGTTTATACAAATGTTTTTGGGTTGGAGAAAACGAGGTAAAGTAACATGGCTTTCCTTCGAGTCGGACGTTTCGTTGATGTCAAATCAATATCTGCTAGACTTTTGTTTGTAAACATGACTGGTTATCAACATTTACAAGCAGTCTGCACGTCTGCGTTACATCTTGTCTTTGCTTTGTAAAGATTATCTGTCAGATTAGATTACAGTTCTTCAAAATTGAAGTTGATGGGAAATTAGACAAACTTTTGCAATCTGCTGTTGTCTTACGTCTACCGTTTGAAGTTGTGCTGAATTATAAATTAAACAAATAATTCCTAAACATTTGCACATTCACGATGCATGTGTATATTGTACCCTGGAAATACTTTTATATGTCTTGTGAATGCTTATTTAACTTGGGACATATTCAAACTTTTTGTTATTTAGTTAAGAACGCTGTAATTCCAACATGGCAGAATAAAAATTTACCCGAGATTTCTGAAAAGTCTAGTGACTTGTGGCAATCTGAATTAGTTTGTTTACAGGAAAGTTGTGGTAAACATTCTGAAATACGTTGAATAAATGTTTTCTAAGTAGTATTTTATGCAAATTGAAATAAATAAAAATAACTTCAACAAAATTGCAATATTTTCTAGCTACTTGACCATCTATTATAATATAAGGTGTAAGTACTGTAATTTATGCAGTAGATGCCATACAAAATTCACACTTTTAACTAATAACCTGTAGTTCGCAAACTCACCGTTTCTAAAATACAGGGTGTATAAAGTATTTTAATATTTCTGTATGGTTTAGGTCCGGCGATTGTGCTGGCCAGTCTATTCTCTTAACTTTATTGGTCAACGTTCAAGACTGAACAATATTTGCTGTGTGGCAAGGAGCATTATCATCTTGAATGATTTCGGCAGGAAATAACTCTGTTCCACTAGGCAGCATCTTCTCCTGTAGGATATCAATGTATTTGGTTGCATTCATTATGCCAGATACAACATGCAGTGTACCAACCAAACAGTGGAGCCGTTGTTTCCCTGATAGGAGCGGTTTCTTTCGGGCTTTTCAACCCCTAAATCCAGATTTAAGAAGTCTCCGTCTTACAGTAGAAGCGCATACACTTACTCTAGTAGCTTCGGACTATATTTCGGTTAAATTTGGCAAACTAAGACTTTTGTCTGCCAGGCTCGTCCTCCGCAATACACTGTCGTCTCTCACTGATAATATCTAAATATTAAACTAGTGAAAAATAATAAAAAATAAATAGCAATGTTTTATTTCATTCATTACTTGTTCAATAATCTCTCCATCTACTTCCACACATTTTCGAACTCCTTTTAAAATTGATCTTCGGATTTGAGCAAACGTGTCAGCTGTAATTGCTGTAAACGCTATTTTCTAAATCATACTCGTATACTATAGGAGTTAGGTATACTATTTATTTAATTGTACCCCATAGAAAAAACCTAGTGGAGTGATATTGCAACTTTTTGGTGGTAATGGAAGTACAGCTCCTCTTAGAATCCAATTTACTCCAAATACTTTACTTAAGTCATTTCTGACAATCTAGGTCCAGCCATCATGTTGGTATAACTTGTTTGTCGTTCATGGAGTTCTACATCTACTAACAATCCGGGTAAACATGTTTCGTAGAAAATCCAAATAACGCTAAATTTTTGTGGAAAAAATGTCGTATAATAATACGTTACCTACTACATCACACTAAACATTTACTCGCTGAATATGGGTAATACCTATCCAGAGCGTATTCTCTTGTGCTTAATAGTGAGACTTATGTTTATTCGCTTCGCTTCACTTCACTTCACTTTGAGAAATGTTGCATGATCGCTACAATTCACTATTACAAAATGGTAATCTTCTCTGAGGGTCATTTTCATGCAGTGTCTGCACTAAAGTAATGTGATAGGGATGAAATACATTCACTTCCGGAATACTTGTAACTGAAGTTGTACTAAATCCCATATTTGTGCTTAGATCTCTTTGACTTCCATGATGGTTCACTGCCTCTAACATTGCTAGTTCATGTTCCATGTTCGTAATCGTTCTGGGCCTACATCTTCTGAAATGAACATATTTACTTTCATTTCTTAAAGGAAGTTTCATAGAGTCTAAATATTTGGTAGGTAGTATTATTAAAGCGAGATAATGCTACCAGAAAAGGTTATCGAAACGTCAACACTAATCAATTCCACTATGACGTAGTCTAAGTCCGAAGAGATTACTTCATTAGACAGAAACTGCGGAAGCCTGAAACTTCACATGTTCTACTTCAAATTAAGCAAATTGGTAGCTCGACTTAGCATTGTTAGAAGTAGACAACATTGATCAATTTAATTAAATTAAAGAAGAAGTGATTTTGTTGCTACGCTATATGTATGTTGGTTTGCACCCATCACTTTTAAGGGGGTGGTCCACCCTGTATATAAAATTAGAGAAAATTAATATTTTGTCGGACTACCTTTTACGTATATAATAGCCTAGTCCCTACAAGGAATGTTTCGAATGTACCTACAATCGGCCACCATGATTTGAGTGGAAAATTATTTTTTCTATCAACTGTTCTGTTAATGACATTTTTTAACACTTCCTTGTTTAGTAGTTTCCATGTATTTTCCATGAGTTTATATCAGAAGATTTGCCCAGCTAATCCATCAGTCGAACATGATTATCTACCACAACTTTTGTTATTGATTTGGCTGGTATGACGCTCCATCTTGCATAAAGATATATTTTACACCTTAAGTAAATCAAACTTTTATTTGAGGTCTGGTTTTTACAACATTGATATGTTGGGTGTAGCGCATAATACAATTGACCAAATAACGACGTCTACCCTTCTCCTGAAATTATCGGCGAAATTATCATTGAAGGCGGATGTTTGATAGTCCTAATTATGCAAATTTATACTTTTTGGATTTTTGTGTTCTTATATACTAGGTCTTAGTAATCATTACTTGCAACGCAAAATAACAATTTTGACTAAAAAATAGAAAATATTGTAGCAATGGTTATTTCAACCATGCCAAGTGGTCCATATGATTTCCATGTTTTCTGTTGATAGGTTTCCAGTAGCCTTTTTAATTTTTTTTGCTAATTTTGCCTTTTTTACTGGGCGTGTGTTTGTATACCCCATTTTATTTAAACGCCGTTGAGATGTTGTGGGCATAATGATTCCCGACTTTGTCAATCCATTTATTAAATTGTAATTAGTGGCGGCTTTGTTACCCTTTACCAGTTTTGTCCAAATTCGCTGGCCGTGTGGGTCGGGTTTTCCTACATGTTTGCTCTGTTTTGCTGGTTAGCGAATGGTTAAATATAAGTTTTCAACAGAAATGGAGAGATCTTAGTGTAGATGTAAACAATTCATTGGCCGGTGCGGGTATTGATTTAAATGTCTGCATGTCGGGATGTGGAAATCACAACTCAATGCCAATAAACACTTTGTAGAAATTAAGCAACCACATGCATCTTGTCAATGGGTTATTTTTGCGTGTATTTTGAAGTTTTTGAGTTTGGAGTTTCAACTGGAAACTGATGTGTTATGAACAAGATGAATAAATGAAAACTCCATTTCAAAGTACTAATAAGCAAGAGTCCCGGGTTGCGCACATTCGTCGCCCGTTCACGTACGATCAGGAGAGTTAAGACAGCGTTGCTCCGGTCAGTACTTGGATGGGTGACCCGAAGGTTGCGTTAACGCGGCGCCTCTCTCCCACAAGGATTGATCACTATGGGAGAGTAGATCAACAACCCCCCTTATGGGGGAGGCCCATGCCCAACAATGGGATAGTGCGGGCTAATAAAAGAAAAAAAAAGCAAGAAATCCGCAGCCCTCTAAACATGCTTCTTCTTTTTTTAACCATGAAACGAAAACTAAATAGGTTCTGTTATTGCTGAGCAAATTGTTAACTATTCGTCCGTGTGAAAGCGTTCAAAATACTGTTAATATAATCAACGGCGTAATATACATTAAAAAAAATGTGATTTGTTTTCCCGATAACTACGCTGCTAGAGTATAAATTGCGGCTAAAACGTGTACAATATTGGATGTATTTTGTAGAACACATATACAATTAATTAACATTAGAAAAATATTAAAACTGAAATTACGTTTAAATGAGCTTTTTAAGAGTACAGTTTCAGGAACCTCGTAACAGCACGCACATTTCAGACATTAATCCCAAAAGAGCCGGCATACTTGCCTTATAGAAGAGACTATGGAATTGACATCCTAGTCATAGTGGTTCAAAGAAACTTTAATGAACAAATTTATTAAGCAATGCTTACTGAGTTTGATTCCGACCATCTATCGGTAGTAGTTACATTTATTATGGAACCCATGAAAACACTCATCGAGACTAGACTAATAAATGGATTAGTACATTGGAATCATTTCCAGAAAACCCTAAATAAAAACTTTATATATCCGAACAAACAAAACAATCCAAAGGAAATCGATGAAACAATAACCAACTTCACATAGAGCATCCAGGCATCCATAACAACGAAGAAAAAGAAAAGATTCATTAACTATAACTCTCCACCAGTATATAGTATTGATCTCATTAAACAAAAAAGTCAACTGCGTAGAGAATGGCAATGGACAAGAAACGCCCAACAAAAATTAATGAACAACCTAGTTCATCGCAAGGGAACTTGATGCGTCGCTCGTACCAATAGCATATCAGTGAGCTTGAACTAGGAGATCCGGGAATCTGGAAACCAATAAGGTAAATACTGCGCCAGCTACAAGAAGATCTTCTTATAACCACGACAAATACAATCTATGGGACAGATCAAGAAAAATGTGAAGCATTCATCGACAACTTGGAAAAAACGTTCACTCCACATAGTCATCTTAACATAACATTCACCAACATAGTTACCAGATGTGTTGAAACATATCAACCAATTGTAGACAACAATTTGAATCCAACTTCTCCGAAGAACTGGCTTTCATCATGAAAACTGTTACAACAAATAAATCTTCCGAATATGACAAAATCACGAACATACGTAAGTACCTAACAAAGAAAGCGCTAGCATACTTAGCTACCATTTTTAACATATGCTTAAGAACTGGCTACTTTCGGAACATATGGAAACATGCACTTATCTTAATGTTTCTCAGACCAGGAAAAAATTAGGATAGTCTATCTATTAATTGACCTGTTAGCCTGTGCCACATGTAAAGTGTTTGAAACAGTGATTGACCTTAGACTTACCGACGAAAATTCAAAACTGGAAATACTACTAATCTACCAGTTTGGATTAAGGAAAAGACCCTTCACTTGTCAGCAACTTCAAAGAATTGCAGAAATATTAGAAATAGGTTTCGAAAATAAGCAATACGTAACTACATTAGCATGGGCTTGGACCACGAACGGATAGACGGGCTTAAGTGCAAAATATATTACATTCTCATCTCTAGGAAACCGCACATTTGCAGTAAAAATACACGCAACCGTCTCTACAACCAGAAACATCAGAGTAATAGTCCCTCAGGGAAGTACCAGGGTCTTATTTTATATAATAAATTTGTGTACCACCTTCCCAATACCAAACCGGACTTCGCAATGTTTGCCGATGAAACTGTCGTGCTAACTACAAAGGAGAACCTAAATCAAGCGATCTGGCAGCTTCAAAAAGCAACCAACGGCATAAGTAGATGCTTAAACCAACAGAGGCTGAAAATAAACTACTGTAAGTGTACAAAAGAATTAGCACTCTGAGGTGCATAAATTAACCCCCATTATTAACAATCAATGATTATGATATAGAATGGAACACCAACACTGAAGCAGTAAAATATTTAGGAGTATACCTAGATACTAGACTTACCTGGAAGTGTCAAATCTTGAAAAAGCTAAACGAAGTTCATACAAGATAGCGGACTAGACTAGAGTGGACTCGATTGTGACTATAGATTGCACAGCTCATAGTACAATCTACGTGCGGGGACAGAACACACGAGGTTAAATTAAAGCATTGGAGGTCCCATATTTGGCATGAGAACGGACGATATGACGTCAAAATACCTAACAACTACTCTATTCGACGTAATAATTCGGGATCGAATAGAGTGAGGAGCATCTGGACAGGACTCTCCTGCTGGAAGCCTAATCTGGTAAACGGGTGGCCAAAAACCGAGACAGATGCCGGACCAGGAGTATATGGTGTAAAGCCAAGGGAAAGTTTTAGCATTCCACTTGGCAGATATGCCTCTATTTTCCAAACGGAAAAACAAACTTTTAGACTTTATCGTGACTGGTCTGGGAATGTTATAAATAATTCAATGATCTGGTAAGACACAACACTGTGAGACTGCTCTGGGTTCCGGACCACTGCGGGATCGAAGGTAATGAAGAAGCGGATGAAACCGCAAAGCAGGGATCAACAGGCTCCTAGTACGATCCTGAATCTGCATTGGGAGTATCAAGAAATGCAATACGTAGTTTTGTCAGCGAATTTATCTGCAACCAACATAAGATTTACTGGATCAACAGACCACTGTTAATCCATAGCAAGACATTCATGCGATTGTCAAGGATCACCTCAGAAGTGGAGACCCCACATGCAGACTCTGCAGTAAGGAACCAGAAGTCGCAGTGCATATTCTACAGCTGCGATGCGCTGGATGGTAAAAGACAACGCATATTCGGGCAACCATACATGAAACCGGAAGATTTTAATACACTCCATGAGTGACATGTACGCCATCGTACAAGGAAGCAAGATCACGGATTGGGTGTGAGTAACTACCAGTCTGAAGTGTTTCTGGAACCAAGGGTAGACGGATCCAGGCGAAAGTAGAAAAACAAGCTCATGAAAGGTTAGTTCAATTATGTCCACTTATTAACTGTAAATCGTGACTAAAAGAAAAATGCACGACTTTTCTCTATAAATCATTAACCCGTCCATTGGGAAATACGTCCAAGACCAATCTAAACAGAACAGTTACGCTTTGAACTTGGCACGTCAACCGTAGAGGAATACACCAAGAAATTTCATAAAAAGACCTCAACAAGTGCTCAGAAGCAACCTTTTACGAATTAGGTCACCAAAAACTACATACCAGATTGAAATGAATCTTACCTAATACATTTACACGGAAAATGATAGTGACTAATTGATTAAAACTAGAAAAACGCTAACCGGTTACCAAGCTGAATGTTGGCATAGCAGCGATATATTACGAATATTATTTATTCTATAGTCTTTCAACATTACCATGAACATATTGTTCAATTGATATAATTCCTATTATAAAAGAACATTAAAGTTTAAATACATCTACTTTTGATTTGATAGTTGTAAAGTTATATATATATATATATATATATATATATATATATATATGTCGCAGGCGTTTCGCATTATCTGTCTTTTTGTAAATTGTCTAGTCATTTTGCAAAACGACGTCATTTTGAACAAACATTGACTATTTTGCGATGTGATGGCTATGTTTTGGTCGTTTTGCAAATTGTTTTACTGATTTTAGGCAAATTGAACAATGACTTGATTTTATGCAATGCGACTGCATAATTTAAGCTTTCTGTAAACAATATTTACTTGGTGTACTCAGTACTTGGGTATGAGCGCTGGGTACTTATTGAATCTTCAGGCAACAAATCACAACTATTGAAATATGTTCATCTGCTGTCGTTGCAATATCTAAAGTGGACCGTGGGCCACTACATGTTCAAAATGTCTTGGGAAAAGTTAGAGACTGCAGCAACGGAGTTTATAGCACAGGAAAAATCTTCTTATTTTGAATTTATTTATTGTAAAAGATATTTAAGGGTATATGCTTGTTTTTTAATATATACTTAGTGTGAGCGATTGTAATAAAAATTTACCCATATGAAACACATTAATATTTTATAATCTTCCATAAATTTACAACGAGACTGAATTTTTTTTCAATTTCTATTTATTGCCATATCAACAAACAATATTTGTTATACATAGCATATAGGTAAGTAGAATAAAAATAAACGTAATAATAACTATAGTTAACTATAACTGACGCACAGTTTTTAATAAACTGATCAAGTGGTAGAATACCTAGCTCTTCATGCAGTTAAGAATTAAGAACATACCAGTGTTGAAAGTGTTGAATTTTCTGAATGTTGGTTTTTGAGGAATTACACCAAACCGGAGATGCATACAATGCTAGCAGCAAGGTTTCGTATAACAGCACTGTGCATTTGATTTTGAGGGTAGATTTACGATTTATTGTAGCATTGTGTCAGTTTCTTGTTGATGTGGTATTTCCAACGTAGACGTGTATCGATATATACTCCCAGATATTTAACAGTGCTATGTTTGGGATTCCAGGGTATTTCATAGTAATGTATTTGTATGCAGCAAGTAAAGATTTTTGCTTGGTATTTGTTGGGGTTAGTTGTAATATTCCAATGTTTAAACCGCGACGACAGCTTGATAGTTGTATGCTGGAGTGTTGCAATTGCTTCATTAGGATTGTTAGCTTGGGTAAGCACAGCGGTGTCATCCTCAAAGGTAGCTACCGTTGCTCTAATCTCTGGCAAGTCTGACGTGTATATATTAAAGAGAACTGGGTCCAATATGCTACCCTGCGGGACTCCGGCACGTAAGTTTTTGATTTCCGACAGCGCTGAGTTTATTTTAACAGCAAGGATTCTTTTGTGTAAGAAGGAGAAAAATGATTGATTTTAGGTAGGTAGGCATAGCAATACCTGAGCCTGAATTATGCAGTCACATTGTTCAGTTTCCCTAAAAGCACTATGACATTTTGCAAAACGAGTGAAACTCAGCCATCACATTGCAAAATAGTCAATGATTGTTCAAAATGGCTAGGAATTCTGCAAAAAAGGGTTATGCGAAACGTCTGTGACATATACATACATTACATCAAATTATAAAATGCAAACTATATATACTACATATAATGCAGTTCGCGTAATAGTTTAAGGGAATATCTCTCCTTTTAAAGGCGAAATATCTAATTTGTACTGCAAATTATTCTTACGTACAACGATTTAATAACAATCAAACTATACTAAGTATAGTATAGTTATATTATTATTATTATAGTTATAGTATATAAGTATAGTAATAACTTTGAAATTAAATTTACTCGAAATTTTACTGGAAATTTTCGTGTGCTAATATATCATTTTTTGAAGGAAAATTTAAATTCATAACCAAATTGAATGCAACATTTAGCCTACCAAAATTAAAGCAAGTTTCGATAGCCGATAGCAATTTTCCAAACATGAATTGGTAATAAATTTGCATAATAATGGAATTACATTTATTAAATTTGCTCCCTCTAATTTACTGTCACGTGTAAAGTCCCAGGGTAATTATTCACCCTGATAATTCTTCTACACAGTCATCTTTACACAAAATTGATATACGTAGTACATTTTTCATGGAAGCGAATGTCATGGTTATTTCATTTTTCTATCGTAATTAATCAATTATTTTAAATTCGAACATGACTAGCTTAATGTAGTTCGGATAACTACAGCGGAAGGGCTTCATTTGCATTAATGGATGTATAACAAATATTTGAAGAGCGTTTGCCTTTTTCAGTAACGAAGTACCTACGCATTTTTAAATCGAGAGTAGAGACAATTTTTCTGTAGACCTTATCGGTTGACGTTTTTGTATACGGTCATTTTTCTTGGCCACAATGTCCACTGATCGATTTTGGTGTCACTTCACATTTATTTTTTATGTACGGCGAATTCAGTGAGAACTGACGCGTTTCTAACATTCTAGTAATTCCGTCTGACGAATGATTTAGAAAAGTAATTCCTGTAGTTTATTTTACTACTATTTTGTATACTTTTCAAGGACTTGTTATTTCATTATTGGGATTTATAATAAAGGGGATTACAATGAAACATGGCAAAGGTAATAAATTCTATACAGGACGTTCCAGATATCTTGTTCGCTATGGAGATCTCGCGAACGGTAAAACATAGAGGTTTGGAGATATCAGATCAACTGTCAAGCAATTTAGAATCCACATTACGGGTGCCTTACCGACCTGGCAGTCGAAAATGAAATGTAATTTTTTACATCAACAAACCATTATATGCGTTTCCTTGTCCGTCCTAGTTTTCATTACCGTTTAACTCAATTTGAATTTAATAAATTATACGTAGAATATACGATAAAATAAATTGATTATAGAGTTTTAGGATTGTTCTAATTGTAGAAACATTTTACTAAATTCCACATATATCGTAAACGTAGGTTGATTTCACCGTATTCTTGCACTACTTTTGGAAATTTTTAACATCAGTTCTAATGGGTTTTTGGTGATTATTTCGCGTTTGCATACATTGTTTACTGTAGTCCGTCTCAGAAGTTTACCTAACTAGGTGCTTAACGCAAAACTGCACGAACTTTAACATCGACCTGCCCGTTTGCTTACAGGTTTTACTTAAAATGCATGCTGCCTAGTGCCGTAGTTATTTTTATTTATTCAACATTTAGGCAATTTACTATAGCATTATAAGTCATTCTTCATCCATCCTTTCCAGCTGTCATACGCAATTTTCTCTATATTCCAATATTTGGTCTGTTAAAGAATATATATATAATATACTCCAAAATGTAAAAGAAATTGGGAAGGCCAAAGAAGAGGTGGAAGAATACAGGAACAGGTTTAAGACCTAATCCATGAAAGAAACGACGACGACGACTATAGCATTAATTCCATAATCATCTAAATTATTAAAGATAGTTTTAGCTGGCAAAGTTATATTATCTTATTTATATTATGATTCAGCTTAAGCTTAAACTTGTTTGTTCGGTTTGCATGCGTGATCCGGCAAACATTCGGTAATTACAAAACAGAAACAAATTTTTCTGCCAAAACTTACTTTTAAGTATGCTTCCAAATGAAACGCGCGGTTGGAATTTACAAATGTTCTGGTGTATACCAGATACCCTAATAGTCGCCCGTCTTGGTTCTATGTATTACGTAAATACCAAATATATATTAATAGTTTACGTTCTATGCTGAGATATGCTATGACTAATGGGTTTGAGCGAAATAGAATTAGTACTTGAATGTCAAAGACATTTTTATGAGCTAGCTAGGTAAACCTCTGAGACGGACTACATATAGTAAAAAAAGTACAGATTGAAAGGTGGTGATAATAGAAAACGCTAATTTTTGTATATTTTAAGTCACTTTAGTAGTCTCTTAATTTTTAGTACATATTGAAAAAGTTCTAACTTCCAGTTTTGGTTTTTTTGTGGACAGTTTGTTCATTATCGATGGTATCACGAAGAAGCAGATTTAATATATCTAGTTAGATGTTGTATAGTTCCTTATATTTATAAATTATTGACACCAACATCTATTCCCATTAAGATTTGATAGGTTTATTTTCATGAATACGTCAAGTTATAAAAACCTGCCAATTGGCCAGCAAGATTCTCAGATTGAATCCCACCGATATTTCTTTGAAGGTTGTTTAAAAATTAATTGTACCAAAGAGCACGATTTTTATAAAGCTATTCTTCTAGTCTTTTTAGAAATATCAAAGGGTAATAGCATAAATATCTATTTTGTGTTCATTTGATCAATAGTATATTCTGTCATTTCTTGTTTTATGATTTTAAATTAATAATTAGTATATGTTACACTGTTTTATAGCTTCTTCATGCGGCATTCTGTTGGAAACGGGTTCAAAATAATTAAACGCGGAAAATTAACTACCTACAGTTAGACTGAAAAGAAGTGCATATTACTATGAAGATATTAGAGAATTAAATAAAACTATATCTACTATTACTTCTACAGTAGGCATTTTAAATGGTTCCTATTTTCTGGAATCGTGAATTGTTTTGTCCGTGGCTTATTGTTAGTAAACATTAACTGTAATTTTTTCTGTTAATAATTAAACAGCATTTTTAGAAGTTCAATGTGGATTGAAGCAGTTATTTGTATTTTAAGCTTCTCTATCGTATATCAATTTCAAGCCCTCTGTATAGTGTACGCGTTATCTGGGATACCTTGTATAATCTAAACGTTGATTTTCGAATGTTCTGCTGTATACGGCATTTAATTCTAATCTTTGCAAATCAGACTGTGAACTTACGGTATGTTTTCACGGATATGGTTGTACAGTATGAGCAAGAAAATTTTCAGTAAACAATTATACATAATAAAGAAAAATGACAATCCTTGGAATGGAATAGAATATTACAGATGGCTGCAACGAACCTGGAAATTGAAGCCACCGGGAAGAAGGAAGAGAAGAGGACTTCCTAGTAGTAGAAGAGAACCTGTGGGAAGAAACAGGTGTCTGGTATTTAGGATAATAGCTCTGTACAAGTTCGTCACAGCCATATATACGTCACGGTATGTGTAAGTACGAGGTGTGTTCAATTGAAACCTATCTTTGCTTTATAAAAAATTTATTCAACAATTTAATTACAAGTAATCACTGTCACAGTTAAGGCACCTATCCCATTGTTTTATTAACCGACGTATACCCTGTTCATAGAATTCTTGTGACTGATGATTGAAGAAATCTTCCACAGCTATCTGTATTTCTGCATCAGACTCAAAATCCCGACCTTTTATCGCCTTTTTCAGCGATCCATAAATATGGAAATCGCAAGGCGATAGATCTAGGCTATAGGGTGGATGCTTTATGATCCTCCATTTTTTTCGCTGCAGATTTTCTTTTACCACATTAGCAACATGAGGTCGTGCAACAAAATGATCCCACGCGTAAGTTTTCTTGGTCGTTTTCGTCTTATTGCTTGATGAAGCTAGTTCAAAGTTTCATTGTACAGATTTGCATTGACCTTTACTCCAGGTTCCTTAATCTCCGTAAGGGTCCTTCATAATCGAAAATGTTAACATCATTACCTTGCCTGCAGAAGGTTGTGCTTTAAACTTCCTCGGTGGTGCTGAACTCGAATGTTTCCACTGCATAGACGATAACTTACTGGATGGCTCCTAGTAATGGCACCAACTTTCGTCACCAGCAACTATTGACAGAAGAAAGTCATTACCATTTTGCCTATAGTCTGTGAGATGTTACAGAGAGAAGCCCATTCGTAAGCATTTTTGTTCATTAGACAAGAGACGAGGAATCCATTGCGAACAACAATACTATGGACAGATCCTACACTAACACTAACAATTTCTGAAATTTCTCTAATTTAAATTCAACGATTTTCTCTAATAAGGCCTTTCACACCTGCCATATTGTTTTCTGTTAATGCAGTACACCGTGCACTTGGTTGCGGCTCATCCATAGTCCCCTCTTTTCCATTCTTAAATTTTCGGCACCATTGCGTTACAGCTGGGTACGCAATATATGCATTTCCATACACTGCTTGCATTCGCGTATGAATCTGCAATGGCTGCACACCCTCAGCGCATACAAATTGTAGGACAGCACGCTGATCAAACTTGGACGGATTTTCAACACCAAACGCCATTTCAAAATCGAAGTTTTAAAAGTCAGAACCAAATTCAAACGCCAGAAACTTATTAATGTGTTGCTTACAAACACTACTAACATTCATAAACACCAACAGCTTTAGCAAATGTAAGAAATATTTTCAAATTATTTTTTCCAAAATGTAGTGGTTTGTTACACAAATACAAGTGAATTAATTACTTTTACCAGCATCTTTCTATAATTACCAACCAATATCTATATAGTACATATTGGGTTTAAAATCCTGAACAAACTGATAAATCATAGAAAAATAAGGTTAGTTTAGGTTAGGTTGGGTGAGGTTAGACTTGAAGGTTTTCATTATATTTACCACTACGTACTAGGTATTATAATATACAGGGTTGTTATGTTGTTATGTAGCCAAGTGGTGTACTAAAACTACACAGCCATCAAACATTAATTTTTTTATGCATGATCTTTTCTACATCAGCCCAAATTTAATTTATTTCAAAGAGCATTTTCTAAATTTTTGCAAATGGAACACGCTGTATATTATTATTTTTTAATTGGCACGTTACCTCTCCACAATTTTTATGAATATTGTGGTATACCTTCTTAGAGATATTTTTACGTCGTCATTACAAACAGTTGAATTATTATAGTTTTTATTTCTATCTAATGTAGCAGCCGTGATTTTGACATAAAGTTATAACAATTATTATTAGTAACATAGATGGAAAAACATACGCTTTGTGTGACCCCAAAGAAAATAAAACCATTTTTGTCAAGTCGGCTGATCTAGGTGGCGAATTCATGGGACCGCCGCGACCTATTAATTTGTTGCCGAATTCTTGAATCAAGAACTGTCTAGACAATAGTGCGAAATGCGCTGGGGCACCGTCGTGCTGGAACCCCATATTTTTCATTAAATTTAGAGGGACATTCTGCAGGAGTTAATGCAAATTATTTTGCAATAAATACAAAGTTTATTAAAAAACATGTGGCCCAATCATAAAATCCGCCACAAAACCTCCACAAATATTGTCGTTGTCCAACAACTTACAATTCTTGGACTTCCTATTATATAACGTTGAATATTACGTTGGTTTGGGGTATGACTTTGGGTGCAGGTCGCCTCGCCAGTGAATAATGGCTTTTGGAAAATGTTGCACCTTCCATTTCCAACCCCCACTCACTTTATGTGAAAATCGTGGCTGCTAGATTAGATAGACTTAAAAAGTTTAATAATTCAACAGTTGATAATGAAAAAGTAAAAATATCTCTTAAAGTATTGATAATATTCATAAAAATTGTAGAGAATTAACGTACCGATTCAAAAATATAATAATATACATAGTGTTTCATTCGCAAAAATTGAGAAAGTGCTCTTTGAAATAAATTAAATTTGCCCTGGTGTAAGATACACCATGTATAATAAAATTATTATTTGGTGGCAGTGTCGTTTTGGTACATCACTGGACTACATAATTGTGAAATATACAGGGTGCCATAATAGCGCAATTTTGTTTCGTAGTGCCTCTATTATAGCAGCTTGGAGAAACCTTTAAATACTACAGTTGTTCGTTTGATTACTGTACATAACCTAAAATTATTGCTGACTGTAAAGGGTGTTTTGTTTTAGTGCAACTATAGACAACTTTTTTATTTTAAATAGAACATCCTGTATATTATTACATTTTGAATTTTTAATTTTTTTATCTTTACAACGATATAGGTTTTTAGCTATCTAGCGGTAATGGTTTCGGTAATAATTAACATTTTCTTAAATTTTGAATAATGTCGGTCTGTCCTTTAATAGTTAGTATCTAAATAACGGCAAACTTATTTTGCAGTTTACACGAACGCATTTTCAGATAGGTGCCGTACTATTTAGTATTTAAATATGTTATACAGGATGTTTCTAATTTACAACCACATTCAATAAACTTCACCCCTATTTTTTAATTTTTTAAAATAGTACACCCTGATTTTTATATTTTCGAGCTTGTCGTTCAATGATCTTGAAACGTATGTGTAATTTCATATGAGTTGCGTTTTCAGTTTTGAAAATATTTAGAAAAAATTGAAAATTGAATATTTTGAAACTTTGGGAAACGGTTTCAGATCCGTAAAGGATCATATATCAATTTAAAATCAGCCGGGATCTACAATATCCCTTGCTCCTGTGGCTCAAACTACATCGGACAAACTGGTCGTTCCATTGAATTAAGATTGCGAGAGCACAAAGGTGATTGCAAACATAAACGCATCACAAAATCTGCGGTGGCTGAACAT
>JABXWE010011972.1:0-56604 GCA_014611495.1 Limonius californicus | reverse complement strand
GTAATCGCAGTCAGAGTAGGACAAAGACTAAACTAAAACACGAAGAACGAAATTAAAATTAGTTTACAGTATTTGGGTGCTTTGCCGTATATCATGTTTCCCTTCTGAGAAAGAATAACGTAAACAGTCAACCCATTCATACACAATATTTATTACGTCTAGCTCACTCATCGACTTTTGTATTTAATGTTCTTGTTAAGACAAGGAATCCAACAATATGTTAATTAAAAACAGTTCTTAGAACCCTTTTTCTGTGGAATGACGCTGGAAATCCTACGCTTCCCGTAAGTTCCACGTGGAAGGTTTTCTTCTAGATTGATTACATTTGGTGTGAGTTTTTGCAACCGGGGGAAACTTAGTTAGCCTAAACCTCTAAAGGGGAACGCACGTGGTTTTGAGCTGGAGCTTGCTGGCAGCGCCTCTGCTAGATTAAGACACCGTATCGCTTTTTCTCGCCTAGTGGCAGAATATAAGAATATTCTTCTCGACATTTCGTCGGATTAAGAAACATATTAGCAGAGCGCTTTATTAAAGACAATTTAGTGAAATCTGTTATGTTATTTTCAGATTTTCCGCTACATATGAATTGTTCTTAATTTCTTTGCCGCTTTGTCAGAATTAATAGCGTTATTTTAATTGCAGTCTTATTTTGGGTTACCATTTTCGGTATTTTGTTTTGTCTTGAAAATTGAATTATGGAAGGCTGGTTCCCTAAACCTTGAAAGTTTCTTTGTAGGCTGATTTTCTGTCGACCAAATTCCCGGAAGTGTTGATATCGGCGTTACACGTGTTAGAAATTCCTTCTACAATATTTCATAACGTTTCGTAATATGGTGCAATTTTGAGGGGAGAAGTGCAGGTCCCTATTACATTTTTAAGTTAGTCAATCTACCTTTCGTGACTCCGGTGTCTTCCCAAAGTTACATCTGAAGGGAAGGGCCGTAAATATATCGAGTGGGCAGGGAGCTAGGGTTGGAGACGCATCTTCATGTATACAGCGGGCTTTTTTCGCGGCACCTGTTAAACCAAATACCGTACCGAATATTGCTTTAGGCCATTAGTATCTTTTCGACGAAGTTAAGTCGTATCTACATCAGTGTTAACAGTGTAGCCTAAGTACAGAACAATCAAGTGTGATTGTTTCTCTTCTCGATTTAATCGGATAAAAAGCGTTGGAACCCGTGAAAGTGATTGTTGGGAATAACCTGCTTTCCCAGGAGCGTATCAGCCCACGCTTCGTCCCCCCCCTGGTTTCCTGAGGCCTTCTACATTTTTTTCCCGCACTGGGAAAAAACACTCCTTTCACGTCGGAACCTGCAATTGGAAATCAACCCTTGATTTGTGCCTGCCTCGCAGCGAAAGTTAAGGTAAAGCAGAGCAGTTTTTGTGTGTGGTGAAACGAAACTTCCGCGCGACTTGCAAAATTTGGCGGAATTAAACTTTGTCTTGTAAACCAACAAAAAAAGCGACCTTCAGTCGAAAATCTTTTTTTATTTACACAAATATCTGTAAAAAGGAATTTTATTTATACTTTATTTTTCCTGTAAACTCTACACCACTGACCACGCAGAATTAATAGATTTTAAATACCGTGGGCCATGGGCGGCGAGTTCCCTTTTGTTTGAACGTTCAAATTATGCTGTTGTAATTTTAGAATTATCAAATCACTTTTGCTTGTCATTTTTTTGGTTGTACCGTCGTTTCCAATAATTTCATTATATGTGTTTTAAAAGTTACTGCCTCTTTTATTTTTGTGTACTCTGTATTTGTTTATGTAAAAATTTTGCAAACAAATATATATACGAGATGGCACGATCATGGTAAGTTCCGTTCCCGTAAGCTGTTGGCTTCTCGGCCTTCCACGAGGACCTACATTCAGCTGGATTTGGAAGGTGGCGCCCACTTATTTTGACTCGCCCTGTACACAACTAAAGATTTTCTCCCATAAGCGATTTTCACGAACCCCCCCTACTCCTCTGAGCTAAGCTGTAGGCCTTTTCCATCCGCTTGTTTACGGGTCGTCGAAAGGGCTCGATTGGCCCGTAACAAATCGTTCTCTCGACCTGTGTCGGATAATAGTCATGAACCCCGTGACTCCCCACTAAGCCGTTGCAACGTTAAAATCTCTTACAACGGAGGTTTCGTTCCTGACTGCAAGGACACTCGACATTTCCCGTTTTCCGAAGAAAGTCGTGGCAATTGCTGTGGAGCATTCGTTCCAATCGTGATCCAGCCTCCAGGGGCGGGCCTGCAATTTTTTTCTGCTTCTCAAGGACCTAGGAACACCCCAAATTGTGCTTCTCTCTCTGCTTCCTACCTGAAGAAAATTAAGGTAATCTTACCAATTTACCATACAGTGATTGTTTTCTCCTGTTTACCAGTGCTTCGTTGGAAAAAAAGAAACAGAACAGTTTAATTTCCTTGTTATATAAAAAGCGAGGCAACCTTCAGCTGCCCATTGTTTCATTACTTGTTAAGGTTAAAGGGTATATAATTTGCAAACTCGAACGTCTCTGACTGCGTAGTTCTGTTTGTTTACTAAAATAAATGTCGTATGCCAGTGGCGGCGAGCTCTTTGGTTTGGACGTCCCAACTCTCCTTTGTTTTGCCAATAGTTTTGTTTTCTTGGTTGTTCTAAGTTGTCTATTTGTGAACTATATTTTACTCAATAGATTTGGATGCGGTTATAATGTAGTACGATCTTTTATTCTGATGTATTTTTGTGTGCATGAACTTTGTAAGCATTGTATACAGGAGGAGGCTCAATAAAGGTGAGTTGGATTCCCGTAAGCTGCTGGTTTCTCGGCCCTCCTACGAGTAACCTGGAGGGTGGCCCCATTAATTTTGACTTGCCCTCATAACTACATTGGATTTCCTTCTTTTAAACGTTTCTTGCGGTCCGACGAAAAAGCTCGTTTGGCCCGTAACAATGTTTTCTCCGAAAGTAATTGATTTTCCTCAAATCAAAATTTTGCTGAAGAACATGAAGAGGTTCCAATCAGCACAAATACCTCAAGACTGGAAAACAGGAATTGCAATACCCATATTTAAGAAGGTCGAAAAGGAGAAGCCGGAAAACTATAGGGCAATTCTACTTTTAAACGCCATGCTGAAAATCACAACAAAAATAATAGCACAGAAACTTCATAAAATTATACCACTGAATGACGAACAACAAGGCTTCCGTGTAATGATGCGATTTTTATAATGAGGCAAATAGCAGAAAAGGCTATAGAATACGTGGAACTATCGCATATCTTAGAGATATTAGATGAGCAGAATGTGCTTAATGGATTAATTAGTTTAATTCAAAACATATACAGCGACAACAATGTAAAGATAAAGGTGGATGGAAAATTAACAGCAGCAATATCAATAAACAAAGGAATTCGACAAGGTGACTCGCTAAGCCCATTGCTATTCAACATCTTAATGAACGAAACCGCAAAGGACACAAAAAAGGAACGAGGATATAGGTTGGAGAATAAAGAAATACCAATGATGTGTTACGCGGACGATGTGACACTAGTAGTAAACAGTGAAGATGACCTGCCGCGCCTGCTATATCAAATGAATATCAGCTGGAAGAGGTGGAACCTTAAGATTAAAAAAAAAGACGAAAACTCTAACAATCAGTAAGTTCCCAATCCGCTGTAAATTAGAAATAGAAACTAATATTATAGAATACGTAAGCAGCTTCACATATTTAGATTCTGAAATAACAAGTAGCAGAAGAATGGCCGACGAAGTTAGAAGACAAGCAAACAAAGCAGCTACAATATCGAGCTGCTTGAATGACACAATATGGCACAATAAGTACCTGAAAAAGGAATCATTTGTGAAAATATACAAAAGTGACATAAGACCAATATTAACATACGCGGTAGAAACTAGACCATATTCGGTCAAAAAAAGCAAATACTGGAAACAACGGAAATGAAGACCTTAAGGAACGTAGCCGGAAAGACAAAATTAGACCGCGTAAGAAACAATGATATAAGGGTTTAATGTGAAATACAAGCTAAACAAGATTGGACAAACACTAGGAGAGAAGAATGGAATAACCACATATCAAGAATGGGCAACACGAGATGGTCAAAATAGTCAGGGACATGTCATCTAGAGACAGAAGAGCATCGGGAGACCCTACATAAGATGGAAAGACTGCATAACTAGAATAAACAGGCCGGGGGCCTAAAATGAAGTAGAAGAAGAAGACATTTTGTTTAGTATTTGAAATAAGCGAGATATCAAGCTGAATTATTGACAACTGATTCTCTTTGTTATGCTAATTTCCAAAAATTACCCATCTCGATTAAAAGGAAATCATGAACGTGCTAATACTCACCTAATTAATTTTGAGAATTGCAATTGCAGAAAATAAATTCCAGGTGGCACCAGAAAAATTATTTACCCCAACATTAAATTATGCGTACGTCGCATGTCATTGTTAGATAACCTATCGTGTTTAATTAGTATATTTAATATTTAATATACAATCGCTAATTTGTAGGAACTAATGCAAAGGCAGGCATACACAACCATGCAAAATCCTATAATTAGTATTAATTGGGTGAAAAGTTTATAATTGCAACCAGCCATTCAAGAGTAACATTGATATATCGATAATACAATCTAATAATATCAGCTTCTGGTTAAAGCTTAGTGGAGATTTGTAAAAGCTTTACATGCGAGGAAAAATTTTGATTCTGGCAGGGACTTCCTTGATTTCAAATCTAGATCCTAGACAAGACAAGCTAATAGAATTTGTTTGTGCTAGAAGTTTAAACGTTTAATTGAGATCATATTTAATAATATTTTTATGCAAATAATATAGTATCCAAATTTATAAACGGCGCGGCGCAAGAACAATAAACAAGAGTTTTGTAAATTTAATTTTTGGTGTAAAATGGGTTGCATATTCAGAGCTGTATAGTAAACCGCTAAAACTATTCTAGGTAACTACATGTAGCGCCGTCTGGTTTGGATGTCTCTACTATATATTACGCTTTTTAATTATGCCCTGCAGCACCAAGATATTTCAAGACAAAATAAACAAGTCAGTATTCAAACAGTGGTCAAGGTATACCATGTTAAGATAGCAATTCTTGAGTGCAAGTTATAAAAATAGTTAGGGACATGTTTATCATAAACGTTGGGTGTTATTTGGCTATATTTGGGTACTTTTGTGTAGTGATTACTACAAGTCAGTGTAAGTAGTTGCTAATTATCAATAGAAAGTTTAAATATTCCCTAATTAAAACGTTACATGGATTGTATGATAAACTTTTTCGGTAAAATTTTGTATTTAAATTGTTATAACAAGACTCTTATTATTTAATCATTTAATTAATTTAAGTTCAGTCGATCAAAACTTTTTTGTAATTTATATTAAATTAAAAGTTTTCCTTGATCATCCGTTTATATTATTACCAGTTTAAGTTTAGGGAAAGTCGTCGCTTTATTTTTGGTTGACCATGTTGTTCCTTGTCAACTTAAATAACCTTGCTGTGTGTGATAGCATACAAAACAAAAGGTGTGTAATTATTAATACGTACATGGAATAAACTGCTTTACCCAATTGTTAAAGATAATTCAACAATATCAACTTCTATAGAAATTATGTTTAAAGGCTGCTTTGTGATTTCAGTATCCCATTATTGAAACATTTTAAAACTGTTTTAAAATGGTGACATGTATAGTTTAATTTAGAGGTTAGAATGTGTTTTAATTATGCAAGTTCTGTTTATACAGGGAAATCCTGATTATTGCAATTAAACACCTCTAATTAAACAAATTTTACCACAAGTAAACGTGGTAAACAAGTACGTGTATTGTTTAGAAGGGATAGGTAAAATGTTTCTTTGGCCATTTTCTTATCTATCCCTCTCTTAGTATTTAGCGTTGAAGCAATAATTATTTATGTTTGTTATTTTGTGGTTATTTGAGTAATCACAATCTACTAAAAGTGGTTGTACTTGGAAATTTCCACTGCTGGAAGTGACGCAGTGTAAAGAGTAAACAAGTACATGATATGTCGATACGACTTTTATTATTGTTAACCGGATTAAACAATTTATTACAAATTAAGGGAAGAAATATAAATCATTAGAATCTGTTAGATCTTGTCCCTCATAGTGAAGCTTACGTGTGTTCAAACAGATATTTCAAAAAGTTATAAATAATGACGCAATCACAAATACATGAAACTCTTGTTAATAATTCACAAACTGGATACTTTCCATCACCAGCGCCGGGTTAAGCCTTTTTGAACCGAACGGCTACTGAAAAAAGGGCTGAGTAGGTATATAGATTTCAAAGGATTTGAAATAATAAAATATTAAGTGTAACCCATACATTTTTATTTATATTTCTACAACAGAGGGCGGAAAATGTGAGAGGGCCGATACGCTAAGTCTTTTTAGCCTAAGGATTAATCTGGCCATGTCTATCACCACTAAGTTTTTCATCTATGAAATGCCAGTAATGAAACAATTTGAAGGCAAATCGTGTCATAATTATGAGTTAGTATGACGCACATTTTCAAATCGTCCATGATCTTTTTTTAGGTCTTCTTGCTTACGTCCATGCTAGTTTCTGCAACATCAATAATTGTGATTTCATGCCACTGTATAAACAGAAATTTGAAATACCGCATTTGAAACGTGGATAGTCACGTAAGAAAAGTAAGAAACATTAGGAGAAGTGAGAGGATTAGGGTTTTAGAGTTGTTTACACTAAATAAATGTACACTGTGCATGTAATGATGTAATAAATGACGAACATGACTACGGTAACACAAATAATAATGAAAATAATAATGGAATGTGAACAACTGGAATACCATCGACTTCTCCGCAGTAGTGACGGTGTAAGAGTGATCGTCTTGATATTGTTGGGATGCGCCTCTCAATCCCTCTTGCATTCTCAGCGGAGGTGACATCATCTTGGAGAAAGTTTGTAACGTGTCGCCCCGGTTGCTTATATAGGGCGAGAACGCTCCAAAATTTATATAGCCTGGGTATGCTCTGGAGTTGTCTAGAATTCCATGACAAGTGCTTCGAAAAATAAATTTATTAAATGTTACTATACAAAATATAAGTAAAATAAATCGGTTTCTGATTTTTATTAATTGACAAATAAAAATAAATCCTTGATACGCCACTGGTTTCCTTGGTCGGCCGGATGCCTCTTCCCCAGGTCAGCGAGCAAACTAACTGGTCCCGTAGTTGCACTGTCTTTGCGGTTTACAAGATGTTGATTTTTAACATAAACAAACGAATTAGTTAGGCTTTGTTTTCGCAAAGCATGAAACTTCCTTGCAATAGAACAAACGGAGTTGGTGATTCGGAACTCGAGAAAGTGTTGTGGAAACTTTTCAGGTTATAATTTACACATATAATTTTGCTTACTTTAAGCCAAGTGAAATCTGAGTAAACAAAACAATGACAAATTCTTGTGCACCTGTGTTACGTCGACAGTGGACAGCTACAGAATAAATAATCTGTATGTATTAAGTTTCAAATTTTACGGTACCAATCATTCAAACAGGATATTTTATTTTAATCAAGTTTCCTGGAATTTCAAAAACTCAAACGATGCAATTTTTAAAGTGCGGTTGTTTTATATATACAGTGTGTTTCACTGTAGACTACACAACCCCAGTATTTTGTTTATATATTATCGATTCAAAAAATTTCTTTTTTCTGATTATACCTCTCACTAAACTGTAATTTAAGGGTATGTTGCTTTCCCTTCACGGTGAAATGCTAGCCTACTACGATTTAAAATAAACAGCAAAATTGAAGAAGTCGTATTAGGGATTTTTTACAACAAAATTTTGTTAATAAAAGTTGTTCAGAATCGTTTAAATAAGCTAAATCCAAAATTTCATTACAAACAAAAAATATTGAAAATTTTTTTCTAAAAAATTTCGATATTTTTTGTTTGTAATGAAATTTTGGATTGAAGACGTCGTATTAGGGATATTTTACAACAAAATTTTGTTAATAAAAGTTGTTCAGAATCGTCCAAATAAGCTAAATCCAAAATTTCATTACAATCAAAAAATATTGAAAAAGTCCAAGATGAATTTGACGTCTCGTGAAATTCCTCCACGAATTACGACAAACCTTGTACAGGGTGTTCAACTAGTAACAGCAGGAATTATTACAGCTGACTTACTGCGTCGATTCAGACACCGACTCGATAAGCAATAATAACTCTCTAACAGAAACTTATAGCGATGGTAACCGACACCAGCACACCAACGATAAACATGTCTGTCACAGGGAAAACGAACTACGGGGCACTCAAATGAATGAGCAAAGCAGGTTAAATATATATAATTAACAACTTTACCGCCAAAATGTGCTGGAAATCAAACGACTTCGAACGGCCTGATAAATTGACAAAATACCAGACGGCTGTTGACTGACGAAGCTCACTGGACCACTCAGCTTTGGAATCTGTAACTGGAAACGAAAAATTATTAAATTTGTTAATACAACGGCGAAAACACTGGAAAATTATTAATTTACTTTCGGGTAAGTATACGGAATTATTAAACGGATTTTACTACAACGGTTAATATCAGGATCGGATTTTCAACACTAGGATCTTTTAAGAATACTTTTAAAAGAAGGTCGAGAAATATTTCTGACTTTGGATTAAATCCAAAGCCAGGGAATAAAGTGATTTTCAAATGGCCGCGCTTGCGGTTTTACACTAGCCATTTTCCGGTTTCCGACATGCGCGCACCCCACCCTTGTTTGGAAGAAACGCATGTTTCTGGAAGATTTCGCGTCACGGCTGCTGTCAGATGTTTGTTGTCGCTATTTTTATCTCAAAATGTTGAACCCTCGTGTAATTGGTAATTAACACCAACTAATCAGTTTTTCACCATTTTGACCCGTTACAAGTTGATTCCATTCTTCGTACCTCTGGGAAACTTTGGTTGCTACAATAATGCATTCCGTGGGTCCGACGAATGTATAGATACGGTGGAACCTACTGCTACAGGGCAAATTCCCTAAGCTAGTAAATTGATATCTAAAGAGTCGCTATTTTCTGTAATAGTTTAGTAACACAGTATTGCTTTTTAGTACTATACGGAAAGTTGTAAAAATAATGTAGTACATAAAGAAGAGCAGATAATACTGCATAACTGAAAATGTTATATATTGTTTCGTGATAGTACTATAAGAAAATAAAAAATGAAGAAATTAATGACTTTGTTAAAAGTTAAAATTAAAGCTTACTGATTATCAGTAAAAGCAAGTAATATATGAAGTTTTTTAAATATAAGAACTTGTAACAACTAGGAACAAAAAAAAATACTAACTAGGATCAATACAGCCAACTAAAGTCCACTTTCCAAGGTCCAGATATCAAGGACAGGTTCAACCAGCTACAATCAAAGAAGGGAGGGTAGATGAGCTTAGGCGCCACCCCTTTTAAATTACACTTAACCCTTGAAGATAACAAGACGTAAAACAGGAACATTCCCACAGCTCGCATTTACTTTGCTTCGGCAATTGCTCAATTTGATACAAGAAAATGGGTCTAATACAACAATACACAATAAAACACGGCAACATCAACTTACGAAACTTTAATTTCCGTCCAATAATAATAATCACGCCGAATACAACCCAACATGAATTAACGTTCAAAGTTTGTCGAGGCCTCGAGAGCCAAATACCCAGATTAAAAATACCTACATTATGGTATTAGGCACTTGCTAATTAAAATATTTTCCCTAATTATTAAGTTATAAATAAAAAAGGTTTGTGTACACTGTCGACCGTTTGAGAAACACAAACAAAATTTCGTTATATTACATATAAATAAAGAACAAAATTGATCTCTGATTGAAACTGAATTCGCAGTAATTATAAAGCAGAATTCACCAACTAGCAATTTATAGATAAAGAATAATGTTGACGGCGACCCCTTTCTGGTTGAAATTCCAGTTTTCCGAATCTCCCTCTAAACCAAAAATTTATTTAAGGAGTAAATATAATCCGAACGGACATGCTTGTCAACGCTGCTGATAGTTCGAACTTCGATGCATCAGCTGTATTCTGAACGAGGAAGATAAACTCCAATCGAGCCGAGATATATCCAGGGCCTCCTTTATTTTAATTGACGATAGATAACTTCGGTCGTATCGTATTCGCTAGAAGATGTAAAACTGGCGAAAATGACTTTCTCAAAGAGATTCGGGATAATTCCCTGGAATTCGTATCATTACTAGCGATATCTAAAATTCCATAATTGCGGTCTTGAAAATTAAATTGGGAAACTTGCCAAGCCTCAAAACATCTTAAAAAATCCAAGAACACGTGCATTTTCTATGAGAACTCAGAAATAATGAATGCAATAAGGAAATATCAAATGACCTTGTCCTGAACCGGAAATATGTGAATGGATGAAACGAAATTCAAACAAAGCCAGAATTGAATTAACCAGAAGCATAAAGTATGCAATTCAAAATGCTATCTTGAAAATGAAATATAAAACAACTAGGCGTAAGGAGTCGCAGGTTTTGTGTTTCGACGGTATTTACCGCCTTTCGCATCTTAGATTCAAATTGATTGATTGATGATCTGTACCATCGTCTTCTTCTAGATTTCTCGACCGCATAGCGTCTTCTAGATTTCTCGACCGCATAGCGTCTTCTATTGTTGTTCTCCATCTTGTACGTGGCTTGTCTTTCTTTATCTTCTCCCAATGAATCCACTCGTATAATTTCCTAGCTCATCTCGTGCGTACGTCTTAGCTTAGGAGTCCGTACTAAAGTAGCTGCTATTTAGATATTGTATTTATAAGTGAAGTGACTCCTTTAAATACTTAGGTACCAACATCAATATTAAGACTGAATCCAAAAAATAATTAATTTCAAGAATAGAACAAGCTAGTAGAACGTTCATGAACATAAAAACACTTTTCCCTAGATCAGACCTGATGTTACACGCCAATTGAGCTTTTTCGACGTTTCGTAACTATCTTGATGGAAAACGGCCTACAGCTTAGCTCAGAGGAGTAGGGGGAGTTTGTGAAAATCGCTTATAGGAGAAAATCTTTAGTTGTGTACAGGGCGAGTCAAAATAAGTGGGAGCCACCTTCCAAATCCAGCTGGTTGTAGGTCCTCGTGGAAGGCCGAGAAGCCAACAGCTTACGGGAACGGGACTTACCGTGATTGTTGTGCCTCCTCCTATATATTTAAAGCTTGTAAAATTCTTACATCAGCAAGTACAAGAGACACAATAAGAGACAATAAACTTTAAAATACATATAATAAAATAAATAGAATGTGGCAATACAATAAAATGACACGAGTTATTATAACGCAAAAGTTTGCATTACATGGTTAAAATCCTTGAACGTTCAGGAAACTCGTCTGCAAGTCAACGCGAGCAAAGAAACTTGTTTGTCACAACACAAAACTGAAAGTTTTTACCTTGAATTTCGGTGGATGGCTTAAAGCAAGGCAAGCACAACGGCGGCAATTTCCAGTTGCGGGGTCGAAAAAAAATAAAGGGCCCGGAAGACAACGTTCTTCGGGGCAGCGTTGGGAGCGATGTAGCTGTTGCGTCCCTGGAGAGGGCCAATCTGGTTTCAACTAGGCCAGCTAGCGTGGAGACAGAAGCGAGGCTTTTTCGGACGACAGGAACGAGCCAAATTCCAGCAAAACCCTTGCACGATTTCCTTTTTTTTCCTTTTCACAAAGATCCGAACTGAATTCGACAGGAGCAATTAACTTACAATTGTCCAGCACCAAAGCGAACCTTCTGTTATTATTTATCCGACTTTTAAGTCGATTTCATTATGCTCCACAGCACACGGTAATACGAAAAACTTAACAGAGGCGCCACTGAAGGAAAAGAAACTATCTTCCAAGTTACGTCCATCAATCTCAAAAGTCTGGCTTCCACTTTTGCAACGGCCCTCGATTGATGGTATTTTCGAAGACCGGAGTCTGGCGGAGATCTAAGGCTGACTGAATTAAAAGCACAACAGATCAGCACCCCCCTCAAAAGGTTGCACCACATTACAAAATGTTATGCAAGAAGTTCTAGAAGGAATTTGTTTTTAACACTCCGAGTTCCAGGAAGCGTTCGAGGTCTAGCGCGGAAAACAAGAGTCTGCAATTTTGACACAAAGAAACTATTAACATATCTCGAACTTCGACAGACAAAACAAAATAGTGAAACGGTAACCCAAAATAAGACTTCAGTTAAAATAGCGATATTCATTCCTACGAAGCGGCAAACAAATTAAGGAATTTATTCATTCGTATAAAGCAGCACATTTTAAAATGAACGTAACACTGAGCTTAGAACTTAGAACTCGTATGATTAGGTGCTATATCTTCCCCATTTTGTTATATGGACGCGAAAGCTGGACGCTAGATCCAACCATTGAGAAAAGATTAAATACTTTCGAAATGTACTTATACAGACGAATGCCACATGATTCATGGATGCAAAGAGTACCAATGACGAAATTCTAATACGAATGAATAAACAGAGAGAACTAATGAACACAATCAAAGAAAGAAAACACAAAACATAGGGCATGTGATGAAGGGCGAACGATACGAGTTACTGAGACTTATCGTAGGGGAAAAAATCCAGGGACGACGATCAGTAGGAACACGCCAAAACTCTTGGTTAAAAGATCTGAGAAGATGGTTCGGGTATTCATCCGCAGAAATCTCCTTTTGCCACTACCATGTATTTTATTTTCTCAATGTTGATTGTTATTCCCCATTGCTCATATGTGCTATTGATTTTCAGAGCATATATTCTATGTCCTCTTCCTCTCTAGCTACAATTATCTGATCATCAGCAAATAATAAAATGCAAAATGTGTTGCCTTTTATTGATGTTCCCGTATCATGGCCTCGTTTCCAGTTATGCAGGCATCTGTCTAAATATTTATTAAATATTGTAAAAGAAAGTCTTTTTGAGCAATGAAATTCAATCAAGAGTGAGTTTCCAACTTTTATTTGACATAGGTTATTCTGGTACAACTCTTGATGGTATTGATGTATGTTCTGCTAATCACATTGTCTTCTAGCACCTTTTATAACCCTTTTATTGAGGCACTATCGTTAGTTTTCATGATATCAATGAAAATTACTTGTTCTTCTCTGTTATGTACAACGAGTCGTTCAAATAGCTACGTCAGACAGAATATATTGTTTGTGTAAGAGCGGTTTCTGTAACATCACTTCGTTCTTCTGATTCGCGAAATTCTTGTTTTACTGTAGTTTTAATAACCCTTCCGTCCTATAGAATTAGTAACGCTAATGTCCCTGTAATTATTTTTTGCTTCTTGTAAATTGAATTTATGTATCCTATTTTCCATTCAGATGGAACGTGGTCCCCGTGCATATATTTATTACAGATTTTCTGTATTATAATTTTTTGTTGTAAAATTTGGAGCGTACTTTACCAGCTCTATGGGGCAGCCTCCTGCACCGGGTGATCTTCTGTTTGTATTGTTTCCATCTATTTCGATATTTTTTTTCATTTGTTGGTAACGTTTTTAAAAACCTCCAAGCTTCATTCGATCGAGCACTGTCTATTAGCCGCTGTGCTCCTGCACATTTGTCTTGCCATATTGAGTTCTTTAGCTTTACGACTTGCTTCTTAACTTCTCGATTAAATCTCGTATACTGTTCTCCATTGTTATGTTCGTTTAATTTTGCCGCTTCATAGGAATTAAAATTCTATTATTATTAATTGCCGTTCTTATGTTGCTTACAATTTTCATTATTTTCAAAAATTGAATTTATAGGAGGACACTTTCGAAACTTAATCGAACGTTTGACATGTTTAGTTAGTCTGTTAACGCTTGCCAAACGGAATTTTTAGGGCCCCTTTTGTCAGCAGCACGACCTTAGTAATGTTATGTTTCTCGGAAATCGCACTTGTGGCATTTGTTCTAGAATTATTGCACCATATTTCGCAATGTGGTGTAATAATTTCGACCGGTACATGTTCTTGTTGCGTTTGCTCGGAAGTCGGCTTTCCACCTCTGCCCGGTCACCCGATTCCATCGCGGAGACCGTTAATAACTTAAGAAAAAAGAGTGGACTGTAGGCTTTGGTAGTGAACTGACGTCTTTTTTTGGATACCAGGTTGTGTCGCAGCTCTTCTGCTAATTGAGTTATCGTTTATTGCGATAGGCAAAAAAATCATCGCCTTGAGTCGGATTAAAAATATTAGCAGAGTGTCAGCTTTTTGCAAAAAGAGTTCAGTGAAATTTTTTTCTCGACTTGTGTCGGATATAAGCCACCAACCCATGGAAGTTCTGTTTTTCGAGCCGTTTTAAGTGATCATCCCAGCGGCGGAAGTCTTGACATCTGAAGTTCCCGTCTCTTCTCTTTCGGCGTTGAAAAAGCCCGTAGCGAATTTTTCCCGCTTCTCGAAAATCTTAGGAACACCCCAGTTGTGCCTCTCTCTGCTCTCTATCGAACAACACTAAGGTAGGAGAAATTCTAGTTGTGTGGTGAAAACCTTTTTCAAGTTTAATTTTCAAGTTTCAAGTGCTGAACCTTTTTTCTAAATGCGACGTAAAGCGACCTTCAGGCGTCGGTTGTCCTTTCTTCTCTTGGTTAACTGTAAAGAGTATTCATTAATTGTATTAAATTGTAAACTCCAAGTAAATATCACAAGCCACTGGCGGCGAGCCTTTTTCAGTTCGAACGTTCCAACAAAATCTTGTATTAATTAACCAGAAATATTACCGTTTTCAATGTAATCGTTATATTTTTTTGTATCATGTGTCAGTAATTTAAAAGAAGTTGAGTTATATTTGTCCTGAAATTTGCCACATCTTTTATTATTGTGTCTTTTTATCTTTGTGTGCATGAACTTTGCAAGCTTTATATAAAGGAGGAGGCACAATAAAGGTGAGTCAGATTCCCGTACGCGGCTGGCTTCTTGGTCTTTCAGGAGAACTGGTAATCTGCTGTGATTTGGAAGGTGGTGCCCGTGAATTTTGACCTACCCTGTACACAACCAGGAAAATTGCCTTCCCCTAAGCGGTTTCCGTGAACCAACCCGAGTCCTCTGAGCTAAGCTGTTGGCCTTTTTCCAACTATGCTGTTGCGGGTCGACGAAAAAGCTCCTTTGGCCCGTAACGCTATCTTCAGAGTCATCTGTTTAAAGCTAAGTTTCCTACGCATATTTCTTTTTTTGTACTAATATTTGGATTTGGGTGTTCCACCATTCCATTCAAGTCTCTATTTGTGGTAGTCTTCCCTGCTAGAGCTTTCTTTGCTACCTCTAAAAGCCATTCCTTTAATTTATTTTGTATACATTCTGCAGTACCTCCTAATTTGGAGTTTGCATAATTTGCTAGTTTGGTCTTGTACATGAACTGTATTCCTCTCAAAGATTATCTGTGTTCCATTCTGGCCATTCTACCATTCTATCACTCTGATGTACTTCTAGTATGTTACTGTGCCTGCTACATACAAATAATATTTTGTTTCTCATCATTTGAACCACATTCCGCTTCTCTTTCTACTCTTACATTGATTGGTGTTTAATACTAATATAGTCAGTTATTGATTTCAATTCTATAGTAGGCTGTCCATGTAATCTTATGGATTTGCATAATTTGTGTACAAAAATTGCTCGTTTAATTACATACTTATATGATTTTGAAAATTGCTATTTGGGGCCCACATAACTTTTGAACACAGCTTCTAAGAAGGTATTTACCATTAACGTTCTATTTATTTTGACCCATAGTGTATAGGGTATAGGGCATCTGACGAACAACTTGTAGGTTGCACTTGCGTACTAGTTTTACCTGGGCAAGTATTATAAGAGCCGACGATACTCTGTGAATATTTAATAGCAATTACTTGTGTAAGTAAAACTTCCATAATATAAACGAGTCTTTAAGCTATGTTGTTTAATGAGTAGGGTTCTTGACCTACCGTTAACTTTATTTTTACTCTATGTAGCATCTCCATGTACAACTCCAAACGGCGAGAGTGCTTATTGTGAGCCATTGTTCTCCTGTCCAATATTAAGGAACGCAATAGCTGTAAGAGATCCGTCTGTAGAAAGGTTTGTGGAAGCTTCAGGGTTAGCATGTGGAAATGGAACTTTAAACGTATGCTGTGGGACACTTGCGAATTATACTAAATTAGTTAGTAACAGGAACAATGATATGCCAACAAGTCCTGACTCTAAAAGGGAATACGCCCTGAAACATCTTCTTCCAACTAAAAAATACTGTGGAATGCAGCACGCTGATGATTATTTCCGGAACTTTAGTAGCAGCGAGACCACTGTCGATGAATTGCCATGGGTTATGTTTGTCTCGTGCGAGGATGCAGATGGTCCTAGGTGAGTTAAAACGAATTGATGTGTAGAGGATTTAGTTTGTTTAAAAAAACGCTGGTATTTTTAGGGCGTCTTCCATTTCGTCCACTAGGGATTTCGCTATCACTTCAAGGGATTGCGATTGCAGTGGAGTTCTAATCAGTAATCAATATGTTCTCACTGCTTCAAATTGCGCATCAGCGTAAGTTTCTTAAAATATGTAGCTTGTAAGAAATTAACTTATTAGTTTATTACATACATTGGGGAAAACACGAAGGAGCAGTCTACATCTAGTAGACTATAAAAAAACCAATCAATTTCTCTGTTGATTCACAAGCGCTTAAACCAGGTATTTGGAAATCAGAAGCACTACGTATTTTCAATCATAATCGGGTGCAAGGAGTTTCTCTCGTAAAATTATCAGAGTAGTATCTAATTTTTAACTATGTTAATTGATTATTTATTGCTTCACGTAGTCAGATGCGCATTTACCCTATTTTAATAGTAGTTTCCAACAGAAAGTGGGTTGGATTGGGACAACGTGAACAGTACCGTAATATTAGCTGCACCACGACCCCATTCGGTGATGATTGTTCTGAAGCAATAGCCAAAACGCCGTTTACTGAACAAATTCGTCATCCTGATAACACACTTCTATTGTTAAGACTGAATAGCAAAATTTCTTATTCTGGTAGGTACTTGAAGAAGGCATGAAAGGTTTAATTAAATCATGTATACCTCTTTACTTACAGATTACGTTAGACCCATCTGTTTACCATTGAAAGAAAGCGATAGAGTAGATATTGGTGATGGAATAACAACTTCACACTGGAATATTGGTAAGAGATAACAAGAAGTGAACATTTCTCATTGAAGACTAATTTGAAAATATTCTAGACGAAAAGGTTCGGGGTTTTGTAAGAGCTAAGATCAATCATACAATAACAAGCAATGACATGTGCTCGTACAACTTTAAAACACTTCATCTACAAAATAAGTCCAAGTACATGTGCACTTCGATAGAAAACCAGGAAGATACTCTATGCAAAACCGATAGTGGAGGTCCGATGATGTACAAACGCAACAATAATTGGTTCGTGGGAGGAATTTTGCATTCAGAAATATGCACTGAGAAAACCGCTGTTGGTAATCGGTTGTCTCCTGAAGTCGTGAATTGGATTTTAGAAAATATGAAGCCTTGATCTGAAATTCTGTAATACCGATCTTATACAGTGGTTGTATAAATAGTGTAGAATATATTATACTGTAACATAATATAAATATATGAGAGAAGTAAGAAGTGCTGTCATTCAAGGATTGTTTGGCAATTGACATCATGTAAATTTGTGTATGTTTTTAAATGTTGCATTTAAGGGATATCTTTGTTTTCAATAAACAGATACAGGAGAACAAGTTAGATTAAATACTTTTTAGTTCTACAAGTTGCTTCTAACTTTATGCCGCTGGAGGACCCTGATTTAGATTTAGTTTTTAACTTTTTTATAATTTTATTCCATGGTATGAAATTGATTTTGGGATCTATATTATATCGACAAAAAAATATTTTTCGCCTTACTATCACATTTTTACTTTACTGCTATCTTTTCGGTACCGTTATCCTATATCTTTCTTGCGTTACGGTATAAAACTCTATATTCATTGACGCCTGTCTTATTATATTCAGAAGTTTTAGGCAGTTTTCTTAATATGATTCTGTTTTATCATTTATTGGATGGATTTCTAGTTCTTTCCGAATTTCACTTAGTATGTGATAAATCCTTCGAAAAACATTTATTTGGAGTTCCACTGTTAGCTGAAACCGCAACTATTGGAACGTAGCAACATTGTGGGGTCATACATTTAGAAGTATGAGTTGTAACTATACCTATTAGTGTCAGTGCGGAAATAGCTTACAAAATATAATTATGGTTTAACAGTAGAATTATTGTTAGTAGAAGCTATAATATCTTCTTCTTCTTCTCTTCTTCTTCTGTGTATAGGCCAATGGCCTGTTAATTACCTACAATGCAGTAGGTTCTATGAGCCCACTTTGCACGTATGCCGGGCAGGAGGCTAGCCTAACCCGTCGAACAGAGAAGAGAAGTTCCACTACAAGGTTAACGATTGTCAAAGGTGTTTGTAAGACAACCGGGACCGACGGTTTTACGTACCCTCCGAAGCACGACCGGTTGCATATGCCACTATATTGGTTAACCCATCCAAGTAGTGACCGCGCGGATTGTGCTGGACTACGAATACCGTTTGACCGGCGTCCGCAGCGCTTCGCTATGCAACCGATAAGCTATAATATGAGATTCAAAATTAGAAGCAAAAAACGTGCAAATATAATGTATGATTAAGTAAGTAGCAACAATCATGAGTTGTTATAAATTATACATTTCCCATCTTGAAGTGATGGCTTTTGCCGTCATCTACGTCAACAGCTATACGGCGAATTGTTCGGAAGTTGGTTAGTTAAGCTTAAAGAAGACGAAGGTGATCTCGGGCATTCCTGTGTCAACAGCACGACAAGTCATATTTGTAACGTTTCAGATATTTGTGGAAATCGAACTTCTTTGGACAAATTCGGAAGTAACGGAGCACTGCCTGAACAAAATATAAGGTTTTATCATGTAGGATCCATTGCCATTTCCAAAGTAACCCTAGTTTATTTAAAATTGGTGAACGCGGTCAAAAGGTAAGTGACATTTTCGTGATAATCAACTCGGTAAGTTGCGCATTCGATACTAGCAGCACGAGACAACCAGAGGCAACCTTTAAATAATGGACTTAATGGCTCCAGTTGTCAGAACTTTTGGAGACTGGAAGCAGCGTTTTCAATACTACATGAATGTGGAAGTTAAGATAACCGGCACACATGTATAACAGAAACCTATGAGCGGAGGCAGTATCTGTCGGAATGGTCATAGCACTGGGATGTGTAAGGCAAGGGGAAACCAACAAATTAAATTTCCCAAGAATAATCAACATGGCTGTACAAACAAATCAAATGGTCCTCAGTTCCTGGCAGACCTTTAAAGGTTAGAGGGTGCAAAGAATCCTAAATTACTAAAGCAAGAAATTAAGATTGGTACTTGGAACACAAGGACGCTGTATGAGCCTGGGAAGCCAGCGAATGCAATTGAAGAAATGAAAAGACTAGACGTAAATATATTTAGAATTAGTAGTAAAAGGTGGTATGGAAATGGTAAATTGAAAAGTATTGACGATTTCACAGTATATCATTTGGGATTGGAAGATACAAACCAGTATATAGTAGCAATAATAGTAGGAAAGCAAATAGAAAAATGCGTTGAATACTTTATTCCTATTGCTGTTACAAATACATGGATATCGCACACATATAAACGTTATACAAATCTATGCACTCACTGCAGAGGCGGAAGAAGAACAAGTAGACGAAATGTTTGAACATATTGACAACATTTTAAAATCCACAAAGAAACATGACATTAACATCATGCAGGAAGATTTTAACGCTAAAGTGGGCAAGGGAAGAATAGACACAGTAGTAGTGGGAGAATTTTGACTAGAAGTAAGGAACGAATGACGAGATAAATTAGTCCAATTTTGTCAGACAAAAAATGTGGCCATATTAAATAAATGGTTGGCCGGTTCGTTACGTGGATGTCACCACAACACACAAAGGACCACATTGTTCGGAACCAAATAGATTACATCGTAGTAAACCATTGATTTCAAAACAGCGTAAGCATACCCTGGGGCAGACATAAACTCTGATCACAATCCTGTAGTGGTAAAGCTAAGACTCAAATTAAAAAGGACTCCCAAACCTAAGGCAAAGAAAAAGAAAGAAATAAGGAGCCTGAAAAACTCCGAAACATCGAAGAATTAATTAGAAGCTTTGAGGAAATAGGAAACATACATGCAGAGAGTGTAGACGAATCATGGGAAGCCATAAAGATAACAGTTGCAGATGCTACAGGAAAAATAATATCAAATGAAGTAAAAAGGAAGAAAAAGCAATCGATGACAGAAGAAATTTAGAGTTAATGGATGAAAAGAAAGAAATAAGAATAAAGGTTAAAATAAATACCAAAATATAAATAAATAACTTAAAAGGAAGATTAACGAAGCCAAGGGAAGGAAGATGAGCGGACAATGTAGAAATATCCAGGACCTACAAAAGAAGCATGTGCACAAGTGTATAAAAGACATGCGTGGACATTATAGAAAACCGCCCGTAGGGAAGTTAGTAGACAATCGAAACAAATTGATACTTACCATGGAAGAAAGAAAACAAGCTTGGACGACATACATAAACGAAAATTTTTCCGACAGTAGACATCAGGAAATAGAGGATATTCAAGACAATGAAGAGGGACCAACTATCTTAACATTGGAGGTAGAAAGAGCAATAAGAACTGTCAACGATGGTAACGCATCAGGACTCGACGAGATGAGAGCAGAATTTTTGAAGCCTAACCCAGTAATGAGATCAAAATGCTAACAAAACTGTTTAATATGATACGTGACCAAGGAAAAATTCCCAAAAAAATGGTTGCCATTTACAGCACTCCCAAAAAACAGTAATGCCGAAACATGCAACGAATACAGATTTTTAAGCTTAATTAGCCAAGTGTTAAAAATACTCCTCCCAATTATATATTGTGATGGATTTTATTTGCTTGTTTGTTTGAAGTCATATTATTTATTTTCAAAAGGATACTCGTGCATGGTGTCTTGTCATGGGAGTCGGTTTTCTTTTTGTAAAATAAATTAGGGCAGGCCTTAATACAGTTGACTACTTGTCTGGTTTGAGTAACTCTGCGAAACACGTATTTTATGATAAACCTACAACAAGAAGAAGTTATGGTCAACATCTTGTTATTAAGGAGATTGAGGATAAAATGCATGTACAGGAATATGAGATGAAAACAAGCTATAGCTCAGTATGAATAAATTTTGGAACATAATAAAGAAAATGCAGTTATTTAGAAAAAGTTATATTAGAAGAATGAAGCTAGTATTTTTTTTAAGTGTCAGTGTAATCGGGGGCAATGGACGTAGTGTGGCTGTGAAATTTTATACATTTTTAATTTAATTATTTTTTATGTCAAAATTTTATATTGTAATTATTTAGATCTATGTCTCATTGGTTAATTTTAGCATATTTGATATTATTTTAATTTTGGGGTTGCCTAGGGGTTGTTGTTATTAAAAAAAACAATAAGTACGAAAAGATAAAAATTTTGAAAAATCTGTTTACCACGTTTAATGGCTGTAATCAATATTTGAATGTAAATCATAAACAATATCTGGTAAAAAAGAAAATAAACTTACACGAAATTTGTATTGTCTTTAACTAAAAGAAGAATTGGATCCATTTGCCTGTACAATTTTGTGTTGGTCCATGGCGGTTACATATTCTGTGCTATGATGAATTATTGACACCACACCTGCCAAGATCAAGAGGCTATAAAGAAGGACAAGTCGTAAAGGTATTTCAAAATTTACCTATCAACTATTCTACTGAGCTAACGGATTAATTTGAAACTTGAACTTAGCAAAAGTATTAAGGCGATTTTGTATAAGCATATCTTCCAACGGTATGAATCTACTAACTTTGATATAGATTTCACATGCTCGAGCTACCGTGGTTGTTTAAATGAAATAAAATTTGGAGGCAAATTTCTTCTAAATTTGTCACCTGGCGCCCAATTATTATTATTAAAGTAGCAAGTCAAAAATTTACTATATATGAAAAATAGCTATTTCAGTTAAAGTGGTATAAATATTTATTAGTTTAAGATTTAATTTATTTATTTTTGGGTTGAACTGAATAAATTTTATAATATGACATAAGCTGACTTGGTTTTTGTAGGTCACTATTATAACAATATGAACGAATAAAAACAAAATGCTAAGAAACTGCTAGCGACACGCAGTTGACTTTAGAGCAGGCATGGGTACAAGGAAATAGCTATTGAGCCTAACAGTACTAGCAGAAAAAAGTCAGGACATGCGACAAGATCTATGCATATGCTTTATCAATTACGAAACAGCTTTCGTTAAAGTTCAGTATCATAAACTCATAGAAATATTAAGACAGTTTCACATAGATAAATAGAAGGGATATGCGTATAATTAAGAATTTGTATTGGGAACAAACGGCCAACATTAGAATAGATGGAGAATTAACCAACAAGGTGGAAATTAGAAGAGGAATGCGCCAGGGATGTATCTTGTCGCCCATATTATTTTACGTATTTTCCGAAGTGATAGCATCAAAGGCATCAAAATAAATGGCGTACTACTTAACAATCTCCGATACGCAGATGATATGATATTGATAGCCAAAACGAAAACGACCTTCAAAGACTACTAGATAATGCAACGAGAGTTTGGAAAACCGCGTCCTAGATCTCGCTCTTTCAAATCATCATCATCATCATCATCATCATCAACAATATGGGTCTATCGTCAGTAGTATAAATATAAATGTCACATGCAACAACAAAAATGTAGAACAAGTAGACAAATACATATATCTCGGACGGTCAATTTATACAACGATAGATTGTGACATTGAAATAAAGAAAAGGGTCGAAATAGCTAGAACAACATTTGGAAAATTAAAAAATATGCGTTGTAATAAACAGCTGAATGTATCGCTGAGACTAAGAATGCTGAAATGGTATGTGTGGACAACACTTCTATATGAATGCGAAGTATGGACTATCAGAAAAACAATGCAAACAGATTGAATGTATTTGAGATGTAGACTTACAGGAGAATGCTTCGCATCCCATGGACCGACAGGATCACAAATGATGAAGTACTGTCGCAGGCTGGGAAAACGAAGAGAACTGGAAATAAACGTTAAAAAATGTAAACTCTCATACTTCGGAGATAAAATCCGTCATGAGAAATATAATATTTTACAATATAAAACGTGAAAGGGACAGGAAAAGGACTTCCTGGATGAGTAACATAAGGAACTGGCTAGGCATCAAGTGGGAACTAATCCACACAGCCAGAGATAGATGGAGATACGCTATGTTAATAGCCAACCTCAGAAGATGAGACGGCACCACAGAGAGAGAGAGAGAGAGAGAGAGAGAGAGAGAGGGAGAGAGAGAGAGAAAGAGAGAGAACTGGATTGGAATTTTTTCCGTACAAATTATGAGCTTGTTGTCGATTGTAGACCCATGGCATTCTTGTAGAGCTGAGGTAAAACAATAAAACTATTTTCAAGAAACATTGTGGGTATCATATTAATACGAATAATTTATTTTTGGTTCGTTTAATTTGCGTTTATAAGCAAATTTGTACACATATAACAACAAATAAATTTTATATGATTTGATGGGATGTAACACGGTTTTCCTATGACTAGATTATTTCATTTGTGATGATTGTTTTCACAACAATAGGTTTTCTGATTGCGGATTGTTTATTGCCGATTGACTTTTATATACCGTGAGTTCAAAAAGTAATTACATAAGGGTTGCCCATGGAAAATAAAAGTAATGTCTAATGCAAGCTTTAAAATTCATTATCTGTCATCACTGTTGTTGTTATGATAAGTTAATATGGAAAATTCAATTAAGTTACAATTATAATGGTTTTCACAATAGAACACAAAACATTTATGATTGAATCATATTTTCGAAATGGTGTTCGAGAGAACGGCAAATGGATTTACAGTGCGGTGCCATGTTTAGAGGAATTTCGGCAACAATTTCCAGATATTGCTATCCTTGAAGGAGATTTTTACAGCGCACTTAGAAGATGTGTTGATGTATTCCGAGATACAGGGAGCATTACTCATAGAGATATAGCTGGAAGGTCAACAGTTCGTACTTAAAATACAGTTGATGATGTTCGTGAACGTTTGAACGAGCAACCCATTACATCACTACGTACCTACATTTTCGCAAGAGACTGGTTTATCATTAGGAACTTGCCATTTTTGTCAACAAAGATTTAATGATGTTCCCATACAAAATTCCTGCTTTACATGAGTTGCTGCCAGCAGATCACAATAGGAGAATTTTGTATTGTCAGTAGTTTCAACAAAATTCAATGAACAACGAGAATTGCTAAATTTAACGTGTTTTACTGACGAGGCCTGGTTCATCCTTTCGGGGTATATAAACTCACAAAATATGAGGTTATGGAGTACTGAAAATCCGCATACTTTTCGAGATTCTCCTCTTCACCCGTTACAAGTTGGTGTTTGGATTGCTGTGTCTCGAAGACATATAATCGGACCCATATTTTTCCACGAAACTGTTACTGCTCAGAGATACCGGAGTATTGTACGTGAATTTATTAATCAGCCGCATGAGAATGAGCTCCAACAAGACTACTTCCAACAGGAAGGCGCGACGGCCCACACCGTTCAAGAGACCCTCAATTACCTTCGTGAATTTTTTGACGATCGAATAAATAATTTACGGTCAAATCCAGAGTTTCCACCTTGATAACCAGGCTTGACTATTTTGGATTACTTTATATTCCCTTATCAGAAAAATAATGTATACAAGACCGCTATTAACAATATCGAGGAACTGCAAAACAGAATTACGGAATAGTGTGCCAATATAACTCCTCAAATTCTCATAAATACTTTTAATAATATGAAGAGACGACTAAATTTGTGTCTGCAGGAAAACGATGGTCATTTTGAACAGCAGTTTTTTTATGTTTATTTTTCTGTACCTGTGAAATAAAAAAATTATAATTTCCAATTTTAATGATTACCTACTTGTTATGATTTTTTTAATAGTGTAGTAATTTAGTTAGTGTTATCGTCTAAATTGAAATAATAGAACTCATTTCTTCAAAAATTGATTTATTTATATTTACCATGCAACTTAATCTAACATAACACTGCCGGTTAGGTACTGGCGCTTGCGCTAGATGGCGCTAGAAAAACTGTGCTTAAACGTCAATTGGTATATAAAACTTGCATTAGACATTATTTTATTATTCCATGGCCAACCGTTATGTAATTACTAGAGCTAGGATAGTTAGGCAATTGCCTTTTTTAATAAATGGAAGGATTAAAAGCAGACCCAATTTTAAATCCATTTTAGAATGCGCGCAATTCAAAAATGCAAATTTTATTTTGCCTTTTTTGCGTCTTTTTTAGGATTCTGCCTTTTTTGAGGGATTTCCTAGTTTTCTTGTCTTTTTGTGTGTTTTATGGATATTAAATTAAAATTTTAAGAAATTTGGTGAGTTTTCAATTTAAAAAATATTGTACTAGCAATTTTCCAAGAAAAATGCACATTTTAAATTTCTGAAATAAATTGTAGAAAGCATTATTCCCAAGCACTTAAAGATAGAGGTTTAGTGGGTTTTATCCTTTATTGTTACCGGCTGAAAATTTCTCAGAACCATTATTTTCTTGAGATTAATTGTAATGAAAGGCTCTGTATTGCCAGGAGAAAGTTTTCTACTGAATCAGCGAGTTTGTCACAATTTTCGAACATGTTAGCATTATGATTTGTGAAGTGCATGGACTGCATTTCAGTTTTAATTGGATTTCAGTTGTTTTTATTTTAACTTGAATAGATATTTTGTTGTTGCTTTTTCCCTCTCAGATAAACGCCGTTTCTTTTAATTTCCTCAAGTATTCTTCAGATTTTGTAATTTTTCACTTTTTCTGTCTTTTTTGGTAATTTTGCCTTTATTTTTCGTTTTTGCCTTTTTTACTTTATTTTTGCCTTTTTGGTCGGTTTTTAAAACCTTTTTTTGCCTTTTTGCCTGCCTTTTTCGAGACTTTATTTTGCCTAACTATCCTAGCTCTAGTAATTACTTTATGAACTCACGGTACAACAGATCGGTGATATGATAAAACTTGTACCTATTTTAATAAACAGTACCTTATATTGCAGTTAATCGACACTGTTGTAACCTTTTCAGTGATTTCAATACAAGCAGAAGCGCGAGGCACAGTTTGAGTTATAAAAAATGTAGCGTTTTTAAATAGTTGTGTTTATACTGTTTTCTGGTTAATAATGTACGATTATTTGCAAGTGCGTTGCCTTGTTATAAAATATTCAGAAATTTTTGTAGGATTTGATTTGAGCCACTGTAGCTTGGGTATATGAATTTTGAAAAGGGTACATTACTTACTGTCATGGTATGGGGTGCTATAACTTATGAGAGTATGTCGCGTTTGATATCCATCCGAGGCAACATGAACGCCCAGCGATATGTAGATGAGGTGGTAGAACCCCATATTCTTCCTTTTCTTCAGCAGTTGGAAGACCCACTTTTCCAGCAGGATAATGCGCGCCCTCATTGCAAGACGTTCTATGGACCGATTTGCAGAGGATAATGTCAATTTCTTGCTATGGCCTCCCCAATCTCCCGATCTTTCACCCATCGAGCATGTTTGGGACATTATGGGGAGAATACTAAGAAACTAGCTGCATCCTCCGCAGACGTTGCAAGCTCTACAACACAAATTACAGGTTGTTTAGGACGCAATACTTTAAGAGGAAATCGACCATCTGCTAGAATCGATGCCACGGAGAGTGTGGGAGTGTGTAGCCAGTAGAGGGGACCAATCCAGTATTAACAAAAATTATGTTTATATATTGTTATTTTTCTTAAAAATTTTAATCAATTGCTACCTTTTACTAGTTAAACGTTTCTGCCAAGTTTGGTCAGAAAATTCCTACCCCTTCTTGGTATTGCGATTTCCATGTCACTGAGTATGGTTAGAGCTATGAACAGAGATTAAAATCATATAGGTATCGTAAATGCTAAAATTACAATAAAGTCACTGGCAAAAAATACGCCAACACACAAAATTTTTAAAAATCATAATCAGTAAAACGTGCTTTAGTTTGTGGACGGGAATGTAGCAGTAGTTGTCTGAGTGTATTATTGGATTTGATAAACTCTCAAGCAGCATTTACGGATTACCGCATATTTACTGTAGTCGCAGCTTTAAATGTTTGAAAATTGTATTGGTTGCGTGCAAAGTAGTTTATTATTGTACACCGTATATTTTGAGCCAAATATGCAGCTAAAACCATTACAATGGCGGGTAATTGCGGTTTTAGTTGAAGAGGGCTGTAGTTAACGTAATGTAGCCTATACTGTGGAACTACCACGTACAACCGTTCAAGATGTATGGCATAGTCTTGTAGAGACTGGAAGATACACTAGAAGAGAAGAATAGGCAACGGCAAGAAATGATTAATTTATTTGCCCTAGTGTTCTTCAAGATTAGAGTCCAACGGCTATTGTATCTCGAAATCGCTTCGAAGCTGTGCGTAGTGTGCGCATAAGTGAACGGTCTGTACGCGTCCAGGTTTTTTCTCCGGTCAGCGGGTTGTATGTAATTGTGGCGATGACAAAATGAGGGCTTTGCACACACTATGTCTGAACTGGTTCCGCTTCATGGCAATTCAGTTATGGCATGGGCTGGGTTATTCTCCGGGAGTCGTACAGACGTCATATTCTTGGAATACGGAATATTAACTGCTCACATGTATAGCAAAGAAGGCAGGCTGGACAAAGCATTTATTCTCTAATGTAATGGACTAGTACTAGGTACATTTTTACGCCACCTGGCTCGACCAAGGTGTTACCTTAAAATAATGAAAATACAAGTAGAAGGAAGTTGCCGTTATTGCGGTGAAACCGACACAGCTGAATATACCGGCTTTCATTGCATTAGATGTAGCTAGTAAATAATGGAAATTTAATTGATAATTGGAAACAATCTAATACCGGAGAATACCACACCAAGCATGTCTAAAAGTAGAGAAGCGTGGGAGTGGGTAACTTGAAAATAACAGCCAAAAAGGCAGAAGAAAAGCAAGATAGAAGGAGCTGAGAGAGGCCAACTGAGGCAAGGAGACGAGACAGGCTAGACGTGCACCAGCTGAGGGACAGGACGAAAGGAAACAATGTTGTCCTACAGACACCCTGAAGTAACACTGATGTAGTTCTGAAGAGCTTGTTCACTAACCAGTGCGAGTTTTAATGGGCAAAAACTCCACAGTACGTACCTGTTGGAATAGAAGAAGGTCCGTTTTGAAGGTTTCCTCTCCAAACGAAAGAAGGTATATCGAAGTAATTCTCCAAGAAGCAGTTGTTTCTTGTGTACTCTTTTATTGGAGACAGTTTAATTTTAGCGAATAATAAAGATCGACCACATGTTGCGATGTTGCTGATCACCAGGATTCAGTTAATATTCGACGTATGGATTGGCCGACAAACCGTTCGGATTTCAATTCTATAGAGTATACATAATAGTTAGGCTGTACACCCCACGAAGGTAGTTCAGAGGTATCGTATTTTTGCTCTCACACCCGGTTGTCGCGTGCTGAATTAGTGACACGTAATGATGTGGTGAGCACCACACATTAGCCAATCGCATTGTTATCCTTTGTTCATTCGAACCCAATTGTTTAAATCAACTGGGCAGGCTGCCTACCATTTATCGAATCGGGGATTTAAACTCCGGTGCTTTAACTGGACTACATTGGCGCTCTGTAAAATATCGACTATAGAATGTAGAGCACCTTTGCGATACATATCAGAGGAGGATCAACAACCATTCTAATGAAACGTTGCTAGGACTTTGGTGATTCTCTATAAGAATATGACAATATTTCTCAAGAAAGCACCATCAACTTGATTCAGTAGATACCACGACCATTGCAAGCCGTCACTACTGTGCGTGAAGGTCATATTTGACACTTACCAACTCGCTGCGAATATTTTTCCTGTTTTATTGTGAATTTACATTTGCCAGTTTTAAGCTAGTTGTACGTTCTACTACCGTATTATATATTCTCTTATTGAAAATGTTGAATTTGTCTGTAATTTCGTTGTTGACGAATGCCATAATAAGTGTTTTATCAAATATCTGAAGATTTATTTAATCCAGTATTGGTGGCAAATGATTGTAAAGTGGTTGGATTTTAGTCGTTGTGGTTAAAGTTTATTTAAATGTGAGTGATTTAGAATTTGAATTATTCTTTTAGACTGCCTGCTTTGGGTACCAATTATTTAAAAATCTTTAAATCAATCAAAAAATGAATATGTGGTATGTTACGGGCCAAACGATCTTTTTCGTCGACCCGCAACAGGATAGGTAGAAAAAAGCCTACAACTTAGCTCAGAGGAGTAGGGGTGGTTCACGGAAACCGCTTACAGGAGGATATTTTCCTAGTTGTGTACAGGGAATGGTCGAAAATTACCGGGCGCCACCTTCCAAATCACAGCTAATTGCAGGTTTTCGTGGAAGGCCGAGAAGCCAGCAGCTTACGAGAATCGGACTCACGTTTATTGTACCTCCCTCTTGTTTAGAAAGCTTGCAAAGTTCATGCACACACAATACAAAATATATAATAGAAGATGTATAAATTTCAAAACACATATAATTAAACTATAGAACGTAAATGACGATACAAAAAAATGACAGCAAATGGTGATATTATAGAATATAGTTCAATACTACAAACGGTTAAATTGAACGATCAAGAGGCTCACCGCCCCTGGTTTACGGCATTTGAATTCTTCTTACAAATCTACGTGGCCAGTGGCGCCTGAGTTCACTTTTACAATTAACATGAAAAGAAAATGACCATCGGCGACTAAAGGCCGCTTTTTGTCGCTTAAAAAAAGGTTCAATCCCTGGAATTTTCAAAGTGAAACGCTTAAAAGGTTTTTTTCCCAACATAAAAAAAAACTAGTTCTTTTACCTTGACTTTTGGTGAATGGAGTAGAGAGAGAGAGGCATGCACAATTTTGGGGTGTTCTTGTGTTCTTAAGAAGCAGGAAAATCCTCGGGCACCCCTTTGAAGACTGGATCGAAAGGAGTCAACGTTAAGGGCCAAGACTTCAATGCGTTCGTCGCAATAGCGGCACTACCGCTATTAATCCGTCAAAGGCGATCGGCAGTTTCACAATAAATTGCGTTTCCAGGGATAACATTTTAGCGTGTTTCTTTAAATCCGACACTCGTCGATGGTTCTGTTCACCCCACGGTGAAGGCAACGTTACGAAATTCACGCGATGGGCCGGCAGAGAAAACCCGAGCCGCCCTGTTACGGGCCAATCGAGCTTTTTCAACGACCCGTAACCAGATAGATGGAAGAAGACCTACAGCTTAGCTCAGAGGAGTAGGGGGAGTTCGTGAAAATCGCTTATGGGAGAAAATCTTTAGTTGTGTACAGGGCGAGTCAAAATAAGTGGGCGCTACCTTCCAAATCCAGCTGATTGTGGGTCCTCGTGGAAGGTCGAGAAGCGAACAGCTTACGGGAATGGAACCTACCTTTATTGTGCCTCCTCGTATATATTTGGAGCTTGCAAAATTTTTACACAAACACATACAGAGTACACACAAATAAAAGGGGCAGTAAATTTTAAAACACATATAATGAAATTATTGAAATGGGGATACAAAAAGAAAAGACAGGAAATGGCATTTTTATGAGTTTACAAATAATATTTGAACGTCCAAGAAAACAAAACTCATTGCCGTTGACGCACGATATTTAGGATATTTCAATGAATCTGTGTGGCCAATGGCGTAGAGTTTACAGGAAAAATACAGTACTAATATCTTTCACAATTAGCAATAAACAAATGGCGACTGAAGATCGCTTTTAGTTTGCGTAAAACAAGTTCAATTACGTGGAATTTTTCAAGTTTGCGCGAGAAAAAGAAAAGGTTTTTTTTACACTGCACAAAAAAAAACTGGTTCTTTACCTTGAATTTCGGAGGAGGCAGGCACAATTCCGGGAGGGTTGATTTCCTAATGCAAGTACAGTCGAGAAAAGAGTATTTTTCCGGTCCGGGAAAAATGTAGAAGGCCTCAGGAAACCAGAGGGAAACGAAACGTGGGTAGATGCGCTCCTGGGGAAGTAGATTATTCCCAACAATCACCTTTTCACGGGTTTCAACGCTTTTTATCCGAATAAATCAAGAAAAGAAACAATCACAATTAATTGTTCTATAATCAGGCCACACTGTTAAAACTGACATATTTCCCACTTGACTTTGTCGAAATGATATTAATTGCCTAAAGCAATATTCGGTACGATACTTAATTTAACAGGTGCCGCGAAAGAAAACTCGCTCTACGTGACGGTCGTCTCAGACCCCAGCTCGCTGGCCACTGACAAAAAAAAGGCAACGGGAATCTGCACTCTCCACCCAAAAAAAATTGCACCATATTTCGACATGTTATGTAAAGTTTCTAGAATAAGCGACACGTGAGTTCTCAGAAGCGCCGGCTTCGGAGGTCAAGCCCGAGAAAAACCAGAGTCGGCAATTTTGACACAAAAGAAACTGTTAACATATCTCAAACTTAGAAAGACGCAACATAATAGCGAAACGGTAACCCAAAATAAGACTGCAATTAAAATAACGTTATTAATTCTTACGAGCGGCAAACAAATTACGGAATTAATTCATATAAAGCGGCAAATTTGAAACGAACATAACAGCCCCTGCAGTACTTAATTTATTAACGGTCCCCGCAGATGGAATTGGGTGACCGGGTTGAGCAAGATGTTGAATTCGACTGAAGAACTAAACGCTACGCGAACCTGAATTGCCCAAAAAGGTTGCACCACATTGCAAAATATGGTACAACAATTCCTGAACGAAATAACCCGTGCGACTTCCGGGAATCAGAACACATAATCCCAAGAATTTTTGTTGTCGGCAAATCCAGCCTGCAAAGGGAACTTTCCAAGGCTTTGCGAAATTGGCCTACCATAACTCAGTCTTAAAAGGAAATAATATAGCGATAGACTTAAAAATGGCAATTAAAATAGTATTTTGATTACTATGAAGTGGCAATTAAAATACGAGTTTAATTCAGATGAAGTGGTAAATTCAAATGAACATAATAGGCATTTCTCGGTATAAGGCTGTATTAAAAAAAGCAATAAAGGAGTGACAGTGATTAATAGCAAAAGTTTATTGTAGACTAAACTTTAATGGTAGTAAGCCACAAATATTTAGTTAACGCTTTTAAATCCATATCAGTCCTACAAAGAATTTATTAGGATATATGCGTTAATAAAAATTACAGAAAAGTGTGATTTTATAATTTGGTTTTTGTTGTACAAGCAGGATGAATAAGAATAAATTTTGGAATGCCGAAGTTCGCATTTCAAAAGAAATGTACGAAAATTCTTACATGGTCATGTGTATTTTGCGACTAATTGGTCTGTTCCCGTTGCAAGTAAAAGGAAGGCAGCGGGATTGTTTTTGAAGTTTAGTCCTTGGTATGCGTTGTATAGCTGCGTTCTTGGAGGAGGCACACGTAAGTCAGCAATAGATATTCTTCTTCATTTATTTTCGAAATTGTGATTGTAACGAAAACGCTGGAAAGGGTATTTTTTCCGAAGTGTAAGGCTTCAAGACTGAATTGCGTAGGCATTTTTTTGAAAAGTATGATCGTTTCCATGAAAAACCAAATAATCCGATCAATATACACTTTAAATTACTTGATAGCCCTTAACCATGAGTACTGTACTAGCATTAAGCAATATATTTTACGAGTAAGATAGCCGTGAAATAAAATTTTAAATTTGTAAAATAAGAACATAATGTTTCTAGAAGTAGTTTAACTAATCCCACTAAATTTGAAAATTTCCCATAACATCGTATATTATATATAATTTTTGTTCCAGTAGCGGCAATTTATTATCGAATTTATGAAGAACTAAATGTGGATAAAAAACCATCACACACTGTGAAGACTACCGATAAATTTGTGCGTTTCACTGCAATAAATGCTTTCTGCCTTATTGTCTTTTATGGGGTTTTTATTTTGCCTAGCAGGCTTCTGCGGCTCTTTAAGTACATAAAATACAGCGGACAAGTAAGTAGGAAAGTGTTTGAATTGTGATTATATTATTAAATATTTAGCTTGTTCAACAGGTATGTGTTTCTTAATAGAATCAGCAGTAGCGTAACCAGTACGTATTCGTGACTTAACCGTTATGTAATCGTTATCAAATCGTTGTATAACGCAACTGTTATGTAATAGTTATGTAATCGGAGTTTATAGTTATGTAAGTCTGACATATTCACATAGCCATTACGTAACGGTGGCCTAACAGTAATGTAACTATTACGTATTCTTCAGCAGCATTTTACTGTCCACTCCTGAACATAGGTCCCTCCTTGCATGTTCTATTCCTGCCGATTTCTTGGCATCAGGAAGCAGTTTCTGCCTGCTATCGCGCTTATGTCGTCCACCCATCTTTTGAGTGGTCGTTCAACCTTCTTCTGTATAATCTCGGTTTCCATTGTATGATATATTTCGTCCACCTTGTATTCTCTTGTCTGCCGATGTGGTCTGCTCAAGTCCATTTCGATGTAGCAACAATACGTTTTATTACATCCTCCACCTTCGTTCATCGTTGTATTTCTTCATTCCGTATATGGTTCCTAAGACTTACATAAAGCATTAGTCTTTCAATTTAGTAGTAGTGTAGGTTTAGAGTCCACATGTTACCACCGGGATTGTGCAAGAGCTAAAAACTTTGATTTTATACTGATGGGAATCTCGCCGTTCTTAATCATCGTTCACAGCCTTCCCGTAGCAGTTCAAGTCATTCGAATCCTTCTACCGATCTCGGTTTGTCGATTCTTGTTTTCCAGTTTTATTAGGTGACCTAGATATATACGGGGTGTTGCAAAATTCCTTTCCCATAGAAGAAGCGGTGAAAGTAGACTTAAAATTGACCCTAAAAATGCAAACAAAAATGAGGTAGCTGCTATAATAAAGCAGAAATAATCCCCGAAAGTTGGATTTCCTCTTTGTTTCATCATGAGTAAATATCAAAAATTTCTACTAACTCAGAAACACGCATAATATTAAGGACTGTTGACAACACTGCTTAAATAAGTCATTTCATTCTACATACAAAAATAATGCATTCCTAGAAAAATTGGAAATTTATATGTTGTTTGTAACACATGTCAAAAAATTTCAGTTTAAGTAATTGTTCTTTGTTGTTGACGATGGAATACACTTTCGCAAGAATATGCTGACATGCATATAATTTTTGGACATAAAAGTATGGATGCCAGAGTTGCAGAAAGTGCCTACGCTGCACAGTTTCTTGGTCAAAGGCATCCAAAATGCAAAACATTTGCGCGATAGCAAATTGCGAACAACTGGTAACTTTCAATAAGAACTGATGCAGATAGACGAAGAACAACAGAACAGCAGAAACTGAGGAAGCGAATTTATATTTTGATACCAAGCTTGATAACAGGTTTATTTGGGGTAAATCATTGTCAGGTTTCTAGAATATTGACCCAGGAAGGACTACATCCTTACCATTTCACAAGTGCAAGCTCTTCTACCAGAAGATTACCCAAGAAAATTGAATTTTGTCAGTGGCTAATAAATTAAAATGATGGTTATCCAAATTTTACTTTACAAATTCTGTGGACGGATCAGTGTAATTTTAGTAGTAACGGATGTGTTAATATTCACAACATCCAAAATTGGGCAACCGAAAAATGACTTGTGTACATCCTGGAAGACATCAACCTAAATTTTCAATTAACGTTTAGTTACGGCCCAAACGAGCTTCTCCGTCGACCCGCATCAGGGTAGGTGGAAAAAGACCTACAGCTTAGCTCAGAGGAGTAGGGGAGGTTCACGGAGACCACTTACGGGAGGAAATCTTCCTAGTTGTGTACAGGGTATGTCGAAAATTAATCCCAGCTAATTGCATGTTCTCGTGGAAGACCGAGAAGCCAGCAGCTTACGGGGTTCGGACTCACCTTCATTGTGCCTCCCTCCTGTTTCTAAAGCTTCCAAAGTTCATGCACACACAATACAAAATATACAAAATGAAAGATGTAATAAATTTCAAAACACATAAATACATTTAAATACTTTAAAACAAATCTACGTAGCCAGTGGCATCTGAGTTTACAAGAATAATACAATATATAATTACTTTTTACAATTAACAGGAAAAGAAAATGATAATCGACGACTGAAGGTCGCTTTTTGTCGCATCAAAGAAAAACGGTTCAATCACTTAAATTTTGAAAGTTAAACGCAAAAATTAGTTCTTTTACGTTGACTTTCGGTGAATGGAGTAGAGGGAGAGGCAGGCACAATGTGGGGTGTTCCTGTGTTTTTAAGAAGCCGGAAAAATCCATGGGCACCCCCTTGAAGACTGGATGGAAGGGAGTCAACGTTAAGGGCCAAAATTTCAATGCGTTCATCGCAACAGCGGTACTACCAGAGGGACAGGAAATGGGTTCGATATTAATCCGCCAAAGGCGATCGGCAATTATTTCACAATAAATTGCCTTTCCAGGAATAACATTCCAGCGTGTTTCTTTAAATCCGACACTTATCGATGATTCTGTTCACCCCACGGTGAAAACGATACGAAAATCACCCGATGGACACCCATCGAAAACCCGCCCCTGCAGTACTTAATTTATTAACGGCCCCGCAGATGAAATCGGGTGACCGGGTCGAGCAAGATGCTGAATTCGACCGAAGAACCAAACGCAACGCGAACCTGCACAGCCTCAAAAAATTACACCATATTACGAAATATGGTGAAATAATTCTCGAACAATTTGACACCCAGAAAGCATCCAGGGTCAGGCACAGACATAACATTAATCGGCAATTTCATCCTACAAAGGGAAGCTTTCAAAGGCTTTGCGAAAGTGGCCTTCTATAACTGAATCTAAAAAAAAATAATATAGCTATTGACTTAAAAATGGCAATTAAAATACAATTTTGATTCCTATGAAGCGGCAGTTAAAATAAGAGTTTAATACAGCCGGAGTAGCACAATCAAATGAACATAACAGTTTGTGCGGATATTTTGAATAATTTGGTATTAGAACCAATTGTTGATGCCATCTAGGAGCTAACTCCGAACATGCTCCAGAGAGTTCGCAAAAAATTAGTTCGACGGGCACGGTTATGCATAGAAACTGGTGGACGCACATTTGAATATTTATTATAACAATTATGTTGTTCTTCTTCTTCTGTGTATAGATCAGTGGCCTGTATGCTGTTCTGTTTGTTGTTATTCTGCTGAATAAATTAAATACAAACAGTTTCGCAAAATGTGACAATTTGCAAGCAGGATTTACAAACACATACACCATAAAAAGAAAACCTTCAGTGAGTCACATGTTCATTTTACTTTGATTTAATCTACACACCGTGCCATGCTACAACGTTGCCAAATTATAATTAGAATTTAGTAACCGGAATATCTCGATACTGAAAAGCCGTGCACCGGTCCTGTTTGCACTTTTGGGTTCAGTTTAATACCCTGCATATTCTTTGACTTGTTCAACTACTTCATCTCACATGTGAATTGCTGTTTCAATATCGTTAAGATGTTGGTCGTTAATAGTTTCATTGTTAAACCTAGTTTTCCTGAAACTGAACTGAAATCATTGTAAATCAATACAACATCATCCACAAAGTAGAGATGGTTTAGATATGTTTCGATTGTCAATATTGTTATCTTCTAGTGTCTTACTTACTTACCTTGTCTTACTCCTCGTTGGACAGCTAATGTCGTTATTATTATTTCGTATGGCTACACATGAGTAACAGTATCTTAAATAACTTAAATATTTTAAATATTAACATTTAAATTTTCAATCCAAACAGCCGGTGGAGTGGCTCTCAAAATGTCTTCGGTTGAGCCTATTTCCGCTGTCGTAGGCAAGGTGGTGAATTGTTTGCCTTTCTTCGCCGCAGTCGCATTTGCTAGTTTCAGATTTGCCCCATTTAAATAGAGAGGCGGCGCATGCTCCGCAGTTTGTACGAATTCGGTTTAATCTGCTCCATGTTTTTCGTGGCAAGGTAAAACCAGGTGGTGTTTGTTTGATGTGGAGAGTGCCGTGGATGTCGGGGTGTGCACTTGCTTGCCACTCACGTTCCTATTCTTGTTCCAGGTTGAAATTGTTGGCAGTTAAGTGTTCAGCGGTTTGAATGGGCGGTCTTCTAGATTGTAGTCTGTGGCCCAGGTGCCTAATGTCTTCGTGGATCTGGAGTTGCGTATTTCTCTGAATTTTTCTGCTGGAATGCTTGAAATCTATGCTAGTTACCGTTTGGGCCCATTTTTTATGACGAGTGGTATCTAAGCTGTGTAGTATTTCATCTGTCACCTGTGGATCTCCGATGTTTAAGTATTCCTGGTATAGTGTTTCGCTGTCTTCGCTCCAGCTTGGAATGTAATCTTTTCGGTGTCCTCTTGGGATGCTTTGTTTTGCAGCAGAAATGACTGCGCCGCAGAGTCTGTCATAGTATTGGGGTTTTGAGGGATACAGTGGACGGTGCAACCAAGGATTTTTTGGAATTTGTTCCAATCGGCTTTGGTAAAGTTCCATCTGGGCTGGAGTAAAGAGCTATTGATTGGTATTTGTATTCTGATACTTACTAGGATAGGCGTGTGTTGGCTGTGCGGGAAACTGGGCAGCACTTTTCTGTGTGTTGCTAGCAGCTGGTTCGCTTCGCTTCTAGTGACAAAGCAGAGGTCGGGGTTATAGTCTTTGCCCCAGGCGACAGATCTAAACGTGCCTGGTTGTTTTGCGTCCAAAACGAGTCGTATATTGCTATTCTCGGCCCATGCTGTTAATTCAGTGCCTGCTTCGTCGTCACTGTTGTATACCCATTCGGTGCTGTGAAGTCACCAATGTAGATTGCAGGATGGTTATGTACTGTGAGTAAGGCTGCAGGCCATGTAACCCCCGGCGGTTTATACACGTTAGTTATTTTAAGTGACTCGACTTTTATGGTGATGGTGTAGATATTATCTATGACGTTGGTTGATACTAGGTGGGCGTTTTTGATGGTATTTTTTACATACATACGTAGCAGACCCGTAGGCATGATGGTAGCTTGTGCCGAGCACTGTGTATTCTAGAATAGTACCTATACGTCGGAACTGTTCCTCATTTACGGCGTGTGTTTCCTGAAGGGCCACGACATCGATGTTATTTTCGGTCAATAGTTTAGACAAATATTCTTTTTTGGATTTACTGATATTTTCTATATTCAGTTGGCAAATTCGAACTGAGGGTCCGATTTTCCTAGTCTGGTGGCTCTGAGGAGAGCCGTTTTGACTAGGATTTGGATTTAATTGCGAGTTCATCTTCTTCTTCTTCCTTGCGCGCTCGTGTGCTTAGTGGCAGAAGAATGATGGGGATAGTCTGCCCGCCGATGTGCTAATTCTTTAGCACTACCTAGGGTGCACATGTAGTGTCTTTCAACTACGGACGCGAACTAGCTTTGCACCCCAGCTAATGTCGTTTATTGTATATGTGATTAAGGTCGCTATACCGTCTATTGTTGTGTTGTCCAATGCTTGGAATATGGCTCATAATTTGTCATAATCAAAAGATTTGTTATAGTCAATGAAGGCCAAGCGTTCTGAAATGTTATATTCGTTACATTTCTCAATTAGTGTTTTGAATTTGCTCATCAGTACTATAACCTTTACGAAACCTATGTAGCTTGTTCCGGAGGCTAACAGCTGTCAAAGTTATTAGTTAGTCTGTTGGTGATAACTTTTGTGGGCAATTTTATGTCAATGTGATAGATAACTCAGTAATCTATCTTCAATTTGTCGCCCTTTTTGTACTATCTCATAAGAAGCCTTGGTCATTTTTTAAATTGTCTAAAATTTTTCTACTTTATAGGCATTTGTTTAAAAGGTCCTTCATTGATTCTGTTGTTGCCATACCTCCTAATTGTAACATTTCTCGAGTTCAACGTGGGGACGTCAATTTTTCATTTGTGAACGGGCAAGTATGATCTTTTCATTCGTGATTTCCGGCATATCTTATGAACCCACAATTGCAACGTTAATGGGCTGTAAATAATTTGGGTTTGGACTTACTGAAGTATATAGGTTTCCACTTCACTTTATGCATCTGTTACGTAACAATTACATTACCATTAGGTAATCATTTTGTAACCATTACTTACATATTAATTAGTTTTATTTAGAATTATTCCTTTTTCATGAAGTAGAAAATATATATTACATATGTGTTCATATTTAACGGAACTTTTAATAGTGCACGCTAATGGCACCTTGATAAATCCGATATAAAAAATGTATTCATTTAGCTATTTTTTGCCAAAAATGGGGATCATATACTTGTCGGGTACAAAGTATGTCTTCAGCAAAAATATTTTTCCTGTTATTATTGCTCTGTGGTTAGCTAATATGGAACACCGTTAATCTACATGTAAACTCAGGTTGAGAACTTAAACTATGGGTACTTAGTTGTTGGAGTTACGAAACTCATGTAGATTAAAATGATTCTGCGCTTCTTCTTTGTGTCTCTTGCGAAACGTAGCGATATTTTCTTCTATGCCTGTGTTGCTCGTTTTTAAAGTACCACAGACACAGATACCTACTCCAGAAGGTTTACTAGGCAGAATACCTCGTTGGTTTGCCATTGCCTTGATAGGGAGAACGGCCGTTAAGAATCCGATGTTTCGGTACGGGCAATTAAACCCCAGACCTTCAGCTTAGAAGTTTAACGCGATGACCTCTAGCATACGACCGCCTCTATTAACTATTCTAATTGCAGATATTTCTTTAGGTTGACAAGATAATCAACACACCATTTTCAAAATCAAACCGATACAAATCAATTTTCTTGCTGACTATGCCGTTGATATACAACGTTTTCTCCGATGCCCTGGATTTCTATACAAATTATAGAGTTAATAAAGTTCCTTTACTTGGAACACTTAGACGTAACTTTAGCTATTACACAACCTACTTAATGGCTTTTGCAGTCATCTGCGTCAACAGGTATATGGCGAACTGTTTGGAAGTTAGGGTTGTTCACATGAACATCATTTTAAAAGAGGAGTATCTTCACCTTAAAAACGACGAACGTGATTTTAGGCATACTTCTGCCGTTAGTAGATCAACGCATGTTTCTGAAGTTTCCAACGTATTGGAGTTTTATCGAAAGCCAGAACCTTTTATCAGATTCGCAGGTAAATCTACAATATAGCATTATCTAAACACACCACAATAATTCCGCAAGTTATAGCGTCTATTGCCATTTCCAAAACAACTCGGGCTTATTTAAAACTGGTGAACGCCGCCCAAATGGTAAGCGACCTTTTCGGCATAATCAACTCGGTATGTCTGTTGCGCGTTTGACAGGTACCAAACGTCTGATGATGATGATGTTTGTTGTAGGTGGCCATGGTGGCTATTTTGTGTCAGATGGTTGCTTCTAAGTATTTTATAATTCTGGCCTTGGAAGGAAGAGGCCGAGATATTTTTGAGTTGTTGGATTGGAGTGCTGTTTTTTCGGTACAAATTATGAGGCTGTTGCTAATTATAGAACCATGGCATTCTTGTAGAGTTGAGGTAAAAAAACAAACTTTTGTTAACAAAAAACGCGGTGTGGTGTACGTTCATAAATATATTATTATTATATATACATAATAGCAAGAAATAAATTGATTTTATTTATTGGGGTATAACACGGTTTACCAATTTCAGCTACAAAATCTGAAATATGTGGTCTGCAATTTGTCATCCTTAAATCTGGATCCACGTAGTAGAGAAAAGGTATGTGCTTTGAGTCTATTTTGTTTACACAAAGATTGTGAAATTGTGTGGGATTGTAGATTGCTTCATTTGCGATGATTCTCTGCGTGCGACAATATCGGTTTTCTGCTTGTGGATTGTTTATTGTTGATCGACTTCTGTATACAACAGTACGGTATTATGTCAAAATGTTGACCTCTTTTGATTAAATGTTCCTTTCGTTGCAGTTAATCGACACTATTGTAACCTTTTTAGTGATTTCACTACAAGCTGAACAACAAGATACAGCTTGAAATACAAGTTCTGAAGATACTACAACTGCACGGTTGAGAGTTCATCATTGGAAAAACGAATTACATGCACGGTTTTATTGACATAATTAATGTATAAGTTATTTCAAGTTGGTTCTCTTATTTAGATTTAGATGTTTAGATTAGATAGTTGTTGAGGTATAGACCGCCTGCATCTAGTTACACCATCTCCAACCTCTTTATCCATTTTGGAGACATCCCTATACTATATGTTAGCTCCATTTGCTAATTGTGACAAAATGGCTGTAGTCTCCGCGCAGCTTCCTATAACCACTTCAAAGGGGCAGTCAAAGTTACATTGTTTTAGCATTTTATCTGTGGGTTTGGCCAACGATTCCAGGTGAATTAAATTCGCAATTCTCTGATGCCCAACCAGATCTTCTGGTTTAAAGAATATGGCCTCCAGACTTGAAGCACTCATTCTTGCCTCCTTTCTTACATGTAAGTGTAAGGATAGGAGGTCTAGCATCGCCTCCATAGCGGCTGTGGGACAGGAGCGCAATGGCCTTGTTACCCCCAGGCAAGCAAGCGTCTGTATTTTTTGGAGTTTGCTTATGATTATTTGTTCGGTCTTGGCCACCATACCAAGGCGGCACAGGTGCATAGGGTTCTCTTACTTAAATATATTCGAAAATAACTGCAGGGTCTCATTTGAGCTGAACTCCATTGTTATTTAGGCATAGCTATTTTTAAACAGTATTTTCAATTCAGGTTACTAGGTTGTAGCAGTGAACTTCTATCTAAACTCAGGGCATACTGCTTGTGCTTCATATAGAAATGAGATTAACAATGTACCACTACACTACATTAATTTTTTCGGCTTTGGTTGTTTGGTTCGCGAAACGTACGAAGCGTAAAGTGTCAACCTTGTAGGTTGTACGTCTCGAATTAATAATTAATTAATAAAAAAAAAGATGAATCAACATGTAAAGGGTGATTCGACTTTTTTGTTTGTGCCGCATTTTGGATATGTTGCAGCAGGCTCTATATTAGTTCTCTGTATATGTTCTTCTACTATCACATAATTTTCCTGTTAAATCGCCTTCACAGTATTCGTCTTGTTTGGTGTGCTAATACTATTAAACTATAGTTAGTTATTTAAGTAGTAAGAGCACTATGCACAGTTTACTAGTCAAGAATAATACGTTTGAGGACGGAGACGCAGTTGAAGTCTCCAATATTATCCAATACGAGCAATGAAATTGAAATTATGGTTTACAAATATTATAACTGGATTTACTAAAGTTGCCTTCGCTAAAAGCTTAGAGGTATTTTGTAGAAGCACCAAATGTGGAGAATAATTTTAATTCTTCCTTAATGAAATAACTAGACCCTGCATGTTACTTTCTGGTTTAAGAAGAACGAAAAGATATTGTTCTTATTATTTAAATGCAGATCAGTTTTTCCGGATAAGTTACGATATAATTGGCAACAATATTTAGAAAAATCCTTCTGAACATAAAATGTGATGTAGGACTGGATTTAAGACGAGTGAGGCTTTAAGCTACCCTTGTTTTGAGGCCCGTTTTGGAGCAAAGAGATATTCGAATATGTAGCCCCAATGGAAATTTAACAAAATTAAAATATATGTGCTTTCATATTTCACCTTGAAATATGTGAAAACCGAACACAAACTTTTTAATTTATTCAAATATTCTGGAAGGATATAACTGAAAATGTATAAGCCAAGAAAAAAAGTTTTATTAAATACAACTAATTATTGCAACAGAAACACTATGCATTTAAGAAGTTCAGTATGGTAAATATAGCAAAAATATTAATGAAAATGTTTTCTTTCGCGATTTCTGTAAAGCGACATCTACTGTAAATCGTCAAATTTCAGACTTCTAAGTTTATCGCTTTCCACACACAATATACTTAAAGCAGACGAGTACGGCATTCATTTTTCACTCTTTTCAGTTTAGTAAAGGATATCTCTCCCGAGAAATTGGTAAGCATAAGGGGAAATAATGTTTCCCAAACTTTTAGGTGTCGTGGTCCTCTTTTTAAATATGTTACACGTTACACGTCCCCTCTTTTAGCAAGACGGAGTCTCGAACTTTCTCCAGCGCTGTAGAATGGTCCAGAAATTGTGACAGTGGAGATAGAACGTATGAAACCATGATGCATGTTCAGTTAGGTTAGTATAATAGTAAGCGTAGCAGCGAGTAGACGCGTAATATTTCGTTTGTTGTACCTGAGTGATTTAAGGTTTATAAAACATTATTCAAGTATGGAAAAATATTTAATGGGATCTTAAGGTAATTTTGAGCGTGCAAGTACATCTGTGTCTGCAGATAAAGAAGCTGCCAACATACCCAAACAAAAACTAGGAAATACTGTAACAAGTTGTAATGTGTGACTCCTTACGCCTAGTTGTTTTATATTTAATTTTCAAGATAACATTTTGGATTGCATACTTTATGCTTGTGGTTAATTCAATTTTGGCCTTGTTTGAATTTCGTATCAACAATTCGTATATTTCCGGTTTAGGAAATGACGATTTGATATGTTCGTGTGGGATTCATTATTTTTGAGTTTTCATAGAAAGTGCACGTGTTCTTGGCTTTCTTTAGAACTCTTTCTAAGGCTTGGGAAGTTTTTAAATGTAATTTTCAAGACCGCTATTGTGGAATTGTAGGTATCTATAGTAGTGATACAAATTCCAGGGAAAACTGTAATTTCAACCAGCAAAGGGTGCTATGTAATGTCTGTTGGAAATTATGCAAGAACAAGGCGTAACGGTGGAGTGACGAATATTCTAAATATTGTTTCGAGTTTGGGGAACACTGATTGAATTTTGCCTGTAATGATTATATTATAATTATAAATTTGGAAAACTGAATTCACACATGGATGTATAGTCAGCTGTATGAACAATCTAAACCGTTTAATGCTTGTAAAATATTTCAGAGTCTGTATCTTCTAGAATCTAGATATTCTGGCAGTAATAGATTCACATGTTCTTTTAACTTATTTTCTCAATTTTAACTGAAGTGAAAATTTGTTATATGTACAAATTCTTGTAAACTTCATTTCTCGTTTTCAAATTGATATTTGTAGTTAATATTTCGGAAAGTTACATAATATTTTTATAATTTTTTTAAATAATATTAACCAAATTTATGAGGTCCTTCCAAATGAGTGGCCCCAAGCTAAAGCTCATTTAGATTTTGAACAATAGTCGTTAGAAATAGTCTTATATAATAAATGTTACGAAAGCGAGTTTTAAAATAAAGTATAAATGGGAAGTTAATTCGTTCATTTCTTTCATATTTTACAATCATATGCCTTGACAAGCGTAAAGGTAAAGCAATTAAATAAAAAACTAACAGCGAAAAGCGACAATTAATTCTTCTTGTAAATGAATGGAAATTTTGCAATTTCTATATAAAAAAAACTGACATATTGTCAATTACAGTTAAATACTTTTGAGAAATGTTTAAGTTAAAACTACTTCTAAGAAACTTTTTACTCCAATGCTGTTTTGAAGAGGCCTTTGTTTAAGCAAGTCAAACCTCTTAGTTCGTTACATGAGTTACACAAATAATTAGCATACAAAGCATTAGAAAAGTCAATAATTAGTTGTTTTTTACATTGGACTAAAAGACTTTTCTTCTGAAAATTAATTTTGTTCGTCAAGCCTTAAAGTGTAATTGTAGCCTGGAAAGTACACTAAAAAATAATCGATTCCATTTACTTAAATTGGGTAGCTTAAAGCCCATTATGCACAAACAATATAATTACCACGTTTGAAACTTTTTACCTGTTCTTAGAGAAAAAGGTAATCAAAAACGTGAAACTTTCAAATATATGATCAAATACTCAATTCTAAGATGTTAATCAATAGACACTAAATAATAATCGCCATGAGTAGAAATAGGCCTAGCCACGACCTTAAACGAGTAGACAAGCGTGGAAAATAGAAGGTGTAAGTCCAATTAAAGCTAGTGTAGTGTAGAACGTTAGTTAGCATACATACGAGGAAACATCAAACATTTTCCTGAATTCACCTACATCACGTATATTAATGATGTTTGTCCGTTGCGACTGTGGTCACCTTCAAAGTACTCTCCGTCTGCACAAACACACCTGCTCAAACGGTCTTGCTATCGCAGGAAATACTGCCAAAACTCCTCTTTTGGATTGCAAAGCAGCAGTCGCTTTGTTTTTGACGTTATCAAATGATGATGCCGGGAAACGTTCACCGTCAAGCCCTATCTTGCTAACAGGAAAGTCAGCAGCTGCTAGATCGGGCGAGTAAGGTGGCTTTTGGGATTTGTTTCGTTGCCAGAAACTGCTTGATAGCCTAGAGACGTGGCAATCTTCTCTGATGTGTTTGTATTGTGCGTTTAAAAAGCAACAGAAATATCAGGAGGGCTTCTAACAGCGGGAACTATAAACACATCTAGCGCAGAGAAGGCTTCCTAGAATACCTTCCAGGTTTGCAATTGCTTTGCGAAGGAGAAATTGAAAGCCTAACGTGCTACCTTTAGGGCTACAACGCATATTAAGCTACTACTGGATACGCAACAAACGTGTTATCCTTCACTCATGATGGTATAAGGCTTATACTATACGGGATTTAAATGCCATCGGTCTACTCACCTCTTATTTTCAAGAGTATAAGGCTTTTTTCTTCAGGCTTAGATTGTGTCATCGTAGAATTGTCTAATGCTGACGTATCACTAACCGCTGCAGATAACATTATCAAAGCGGTTTGATAATGTTACGTACAACAGTCAGCGAGACGTCGGCGTCGATCAGTCGTACGATGTTTTGGTTTAAGCTCGAAAATATGACTTCAAAATTATTTTTCATTAAATAAAGGTTTTTGCGTGAAAGTGGAAACATTCTTCTGGCTTTTACACATTTACATTCCAATGTTTCCACGCGTTTTTAAAGAAAAAGGTTCTGTCAGGTAAATTGAGAACTGCGAGGGAAGTAAGGAAGTGGCCTCTGAGTTAACCACGAAGCAGTTTGTGGCCTGTTGAGTGGTGCAATAAAATTAAACTGAGTCACTTCATAAATGAATCGTTTATAAATACAAATTTGCCAATGGCGGCATCAATCAACGACATGGCGTGAAACGGATTCAAGCTTTTCCAGTTCTCGTAAATCGATAAATGTTTCGTTTCCCGACTAGAAACTTCGTGTAATAGTTTGCAGTAAATTTCAATGTCGGTCAAGGGCCCTTCATACCCACATTTCTGTAAACATCAACGAACCGAACCTGCTTTCATCCTTATTTATATGCAGCAATTCATGGTAAAAACTCTCAAATTCGCCGAATCAAATCAGAAACACCACACTTTCGGCTGTGTCCGTTTCTGTATCTTGGTATTCGGCGATTAAGCAGGCTACAATCTTCATTTGTGACGTAAACTACGTATAAAGTTTTTGCGGATGATTCATTTTCTGACTGTTTTCATTTTTGATTTGTGCCTTGAGGTCTCTGTAAGATTATTGTAGAACTATTAGCTCCTTTGCTCTTGGAGCCCATTTTTATTATTTCAGTTTAGAAATTACGCATATGCAGCGAGTAAGTACAAGCTACACAATTATATGGAAGATTGGGCGTTCTTGGATAACGTTGAGTTTGAGGCAGAGTCAGATGGAGTGGCACGTTGGCACCATCTCTATTTTTACGCCTTAATGACTGTAATTGATTCAAGTTGACACATATTGACTTGTAAATAGGAAATATGCCATTTATAAATATCTTGCAAGATAGTGTCGGTACAACGCTGTTTTCCCGACTTGTGGTTCAGTTACATCTACTGTAGTTTTATTTTTTGTTTTACATAGGTAGCTCACCGAAAACTTTGAACTGACCGATCATATTCACAACAATATATTAGGTTATTTGGAATATTTACTGACAACACCTAGCAGTTTGCTATGTGTATTTTCCGTAGTAGCATCCCGGCAGTCTGATGGGTGTGTTTAGTTGCATACGATTCCTTTTGCCGCCGACCTTGGTTTGAACTTTTTGAGTTCCTGTAGTTTAGGGAATTTTGAGAAGATTCTTCTGAAGTTGTAGGTAGGTGGATTTTGAATTGGGTGGGTAGAATTTCCTGAAGCGTGATTGTCAGATGGGACTTCTTCTTGAGTTCTTGGCCGTGCAGGTTGTGGGGTGCTGGTATAAGTGTAAGAGGTGATTTAAGATTTTGGTTTATTCATGCTGCCTGGATTATTTAAATCATCTTTATCTATAAGAGAATTTAGGAAGTTGTCTGCAAGTTATTTTGGTGTTTTGCTAAATTCTGGTTGGATCTAGCCCAGATTAATTAAACACTTTACCAGAAAACTGGTACGTTACTCGCCGCATGCTATGTGGAGTCTCGTGGGACCGTTTTCCGACCAACCAGCTTATTTCGGTCACCTGTAGCTTCCGGTTCTACGTGCTGTATGAAATTGGAGGCAATCAGCCACCCAAGCGAAGGTATGAGCTTCTGGGAACTTTCGAATACGTGTCAGATGGTGCCTACCTGAGCTGCTAGTCTATTTGGATGCCATCCGCTGCCGCGTCCTCCGTAATCGTGTTCGGAAGGCTCCAGGAACCACCCAGCGCCGTCTCAAGTTCTGAGTTTTCCCAATTTTGTATTTTGTATTTGTTAGTTTCTGGTATTATCTACCGTTTTGAACTTTAATATGCATTTGCGACTGGTCACTTACCTTCAGTAGGTGCATTCATATTAATTTCCGCCTGTTTTTAGTAACTTCACTCTGATATTTAATTAAGTTCTTGACTGTGATGTTTGAAAACAAAGTTGTTGTGCACTAAGTTCAGACCACTGTCAGTTGTGGCTGTGTCTATTTTCACAGCTACGTGACAATTACAATTTACACAATTGGCAACTTAATTTGTTGGTTAGTAAAATTCCTTGTATTATAGGACAATTTTGTGGATTGATTAATAACGATAACGTGTTTCTCCTCAGCGCGAAAGCATTGGGATCCCACAGCTGCAAGCTGGATTGGGGAATTGTGTGTGGTGGGTTGCAGACAAGATGTGTATAAATCCGCCTAGTACTGCTTAGATTTCGAACCCAAGCCAGAATCGACGTTTTACTCAGAAGGCGAGCGGTCTACCAACTGCGCTACCACCACACAATTATACACACAGATAGGGGTTACGTCCGCTAAATTGCTTTCCTTGTCATGCATCATTCGCCTGGGAACTTTACTTCAATTCGAGTGTTCTCGAATTAGTGTGACCTGTTGTCTAAATCATATAATTTAATATTGTAATGTACTTCAGCATTTTGTATTTTCTGTATTTACCCAATTAATCTCTTGACTAGTTTTGAGTAAGTTATAAATTATGGTCTTACTTCAAGTCGGGTTTACAAATTTATATATATTTAATTTGTGTTGTATGCAGCTTAACTGATATTTACAGAATTTTTAGGCAATCGTTAAGTTGGGTGAGAAATTTGAGTTTATCACTTGGCTAGTTATTGCTGCCTACTATTCGTTATACAGGACTGTATTTACGTTATGAATAATTATTGATAATTTAGGCTCACCTTGGAATTGTAGGGGCACTCATATACAGAGTGTGCGACTAATTTGTAATTTAACTGTTTATATTTAGGATGGTTGTTATACAAGGTGTACAAAGTTTGATTTAACAGTAAGTTATCCGTGAGTAATAATCCGGTGTTTCAGGTCTGCTACGAAAAGTTTTGCCTTTTGTCTTGTTACCCCTGTGGGGGCTACTGTGAAGATTTTTTGTAACAAGTTATTGAAAAAACTGTACTCGTTACGATGTTAAAAGCGTTAATCGTCAAACAGTTATGCTAACGTAAGTACTATTTATTAGTAATACATATTTTCAGGTAAATATTTACAGTAACATTGTTTTTATTGCTTTTCAATTATACTTAAAACTATTATTTTTACACAGCAAACATTACGAAGAATTTAAAGGACATACTAAATTTTATACTGAATTTAGTCTGGGTTTCAATCCCAACCAAAATCCTTGGTCGGGCGTAGGATTAACTGCCTTTCTACTAAGCCGCAATGGAATGGAGGTTTTCTCGACGGGTATAATTTCAAACTTACTTATAATTTCAGCAATTATCAATTTTGCTTCAAGCAAAGCAAAACGCGAACCTGAAAGAGATTTATAATTTACAATGTATTATCCAGCGCCTTCAGACTTTCTTACCAATACAATTTTTTGGCCCTACTCCAAATGGTAGGTAAGTACAAGGTTTAATATTATGTTTATTTTCTTCATTAAACCGTTCAGGGTCGAACTTATCTGGATCCGGATAGTATTTTGGATCTCTATGTATGGAGAAAATTGGTATAAGGACGTGCGAGCCTGCTTCTAAATGTAAAGGCTTTTCTCCTGGTTTTTCCGGTTCTATAGTAAAGGGTGTAACTGATTCTCTATCAGTCATAACATTAGACGGCCATTTGCGCAGTGTTTCTAAACATAATAACATTAATGAAATATACACAGTGAATCTCATGGGTGTTAGGTATATTACATTTTAACGTAATGTTTTGAATGATTAAAAATTGATTCTGAAAATGCTCTACTTAAATACACTATGATAAAATGATCAAATTTAAATTAATAAATGTTTGTGACAGGTATACCAGTAATAACAGCATCCAAGTACTTCATGCCTAAAAGAACATCGTAAGTAAGCTCGCCATTTGATTTCTTAAAAGCTTCCTCTACTTCTTTATGCAGCTTTTCTTGTATGTCTGGACTAAGAGCCAGTTCATAACTTGCATGACAGATCATGGTAGCAATGCTTTCAAATCCAGCCAGAAAGAAAACAACAGCTTGGGCAGTTATATCATCATCGGTTAGTTCTGCTTTCTGTCTCTTTTGTGTTTTTCCTATTTCCGATTCTTCGACAACTGCAAATCCAGAATCCACCACACCGATGTTTTGATCTTCATGTTTTAACCTTCCCTTCTTTGCTTCCATGAGCAAGTGAATCATATCAGGCCGAACGATTCCTTGTTCTTCTCGTATTTTTACTGTGTCATGTATGATATTTCTGAAGAATGTTTTTACCTCTTTGTTAAAGAGAGGGATGTTCAACATCTGCAATGTAATTTGGTATACATAATGTTCTGATTTACCTGGATCGTATTTATTAAACATACCTTAGCTATAGTAGGGCTGAGAGCAAATAATGCAATTGCAAGACTTTTTAGGCCACCTAAATCACTTACTTCTTTACCCATTAAATAAAATTCATTTTCTTGATTCTCGAAAGAATCGCAAGTAACTCCAAACGCTGTACTTGCGATGACATCATTCGTATATCTTGTAAACGCGTCTTTCATTTCCAACGTTACCGTTCCGCCTTGCTTGAGATAATAGCTGGTAAACTGCTTAGCGCATTTGTTCATTAGTTGAAACATCATTTTCATTTTACTGCTGGTAAAAGAAGGACTCAAGGTTGCTCTCATGTCTTGCCATTTGGGCCCACCTAAAATTCAGTGTAATTACTGGTAGGATAAATTAATATTTTCGACGTACCTTTCATGGCAAACAGAATTTTACTCCACAATGGATCTACATCTTCGGGGATGAAAGGTTTATGTTGTGGAAATTTTTCAAATTCTTTTACTGCAATTGTCTTTATCAATTCCGGATCCCGTAGAAACAAAGCCTTTTGAGTCATCGCATAGATTCCAAAGTACCTGAAAAAGTAGGCAATATATTTTTCATATAATATCAGGCATATTCCTATGAGGATAATGTATTCCAGTCGGGAATCCTACCTTTAGCGACAAAAAGACGTATGTTGGTTTTTAGAACAGTATAAATGAAAAAAAAAAATATATGAAACGCAAATTATATACAGGGAATTTTTCTTTTTAGTATACATTGCCTATGTATACTTTTAGAAAGAACGCCTTAATTACGCCTATTATGTAGGCAACCAACTATACAGACAACTGAAGCATGCTGTGACCAAACCAATTAAATTAATTCAAGGTTAAAAAATAAAATTAATCTTTATTTAGTGTCTTCTTGCGTTTTTTTATACAACCATGTACAGTAAGACAAAAAGTGGATATTCTAATGTGGTATCAGAATGGTAACAGCTTAAGAACTGCGAGAGACGTATTTTCACTAAAATATCTAGAAATACCTGTTCCTTGTATTCGAACCATACAAATAATTGTTAGAAAATTTAAATCGGAGGGATGCGCAATAAATTCCCATAAAATAAGAACTAAAAGTAATCACATTTTAACCCAAGAAATGAAATTAAATATTTTATGCTACATTGAAGAAATCATAATTAATAGTTATAACAAAAATAATAATTAAAAACAGTCTGCGATGGCCGGGAATCGAATCTGGATTAACTGCTTGGAAGGCAACTATGCTGACCATTACACCACCTTACCGCTGATGTATTTGTGTTGTACAAAGGAAGTACAATGTTCACAGACCTTACAGAAACCTCACCCTGTCGATTTTTGTATGTAACAAATAAGTCATTATTTGCGTCCTATATACAGGGTGAAATACTTATTTAATATAAACACTGCATCAACATAACCTTTATACTCAAATAATTCACAACTATGGTGACGTTTGCTTCTGATTTTTAGTTGTCGGTATAGTTGGTTGTCTATACAATAGGCATAATTGACGCGTTCTTTTTAAAAGCATACATAGGCAATGTATACTAAAAAGAAAAATTGCCTGTATATAGCGTTAATTACCCGTTCTTCAAAGCACCGCATAAAAACTGATCTTAAATTGTAGTGCTGCTGCGTGACGATAAATGATACGAGTCCCCTCTCATCTCATGGGATTAATAATTTCCGTACTCTTTCAAATACTTCTAGAGCGTTTCGGATAAATGTAAAAGCGTCTTACATATACTTCCAACATGTTTTAATAATAATAATAATAAACAATTTCAAATTGTCTATTATTATTATTATTAAAATGTGAGTATGAATTCCAACGAAGTAAGGCAACAAACAATTAACAATATACTTCTAGAGCAGGCCCACCGTTACAACTTCTTGTTCATAAACAACATTATTCGCGTGGCTCTATAAATATAAATCTAATGCCTCTGAATTAGATGAGGTGGGAGATCATGTACACCATTGTAGTTGCGCTAAATGCGTAAAAATAAACGATCAAGAAGTTTGATACATTTATTAACGTAAATATCAATAGCAGACAGTGCAAATCTGCTACCCCTCGCATTCACCTGTTCAGGCTAGCAAACTGCAGGAAACGTAGCTGGGGTAGTTTGGTGATCGTAAGTACGAAGAAGAGTGCCAATTAAATTTTAATTTACGAACAGAAATAAACCCAGCAAACCAAAGAGGTAGCCATAGCAGGGTGGTTTCCGGAAAGGTGACAACCCGTAAGAAGCCGAGTTATCTCAAAGCGCTGGGCAGGTAGGGTTAAGTATACCTGCAACTGCAACTCAAAGCGCAATCAACAGGTGGGAGAAACGCCCGTAAGCAGCCGAATCTCCTCAAAGCGATGTGTTGGTAGGGTTAGGGATACTTACAGCTGCAGCCGAGTTACCTCAACGCGCAATCAACAGGTGGGGAAAACGTAAGCAGCCGAGTTACCACAAAGCTCTGGGCAGGTAAAGAGTTATGAATTGGTAGAAGGACGGTGTTTCTTGACGGTTAGTTGAAGAATTCTCTCGCATAACAATTTACTTCTGCTTTCATACGCCAAATGGGATGTATTGGAGTGTAAACATGCTGCACGCGTATGCCATTTTTAGAACCAAAACAATTTTATGGCCACATTGGGTAATTCTCAAACTAATAATTCTTATTTAATATAATGAACTTGTAATTAAGACTAAACAAATATCTTTCATAAATTGAGTAGTCACACGTTTCCCTATGGAATATCACACAAATACTTGAGATCAAACTGATTCCAAAATTAGGTAATTAACCTGTGTACCTGAAATAAATATCTGCTGCTCTTTGGTTTAGATTGTCTGTTCGTTAATTTTGTTGGTTATTATGCGTCTAGTTAAATTTAATGAGTTTTATCAGTTTCTTTTGAACAATATAATAAGGATATTCGTTCTTTACTCGTCAGATACCTTCCGCTCTTTACATATTTTTTGTATCAACTCTTTAAGTTGACCTGTCAGTTTTTTCCTCCATACATTAATAATTATGCGCTATACCATTTCTACCAATAGACTTCCTATTTCGTAGTTTCTTTACAGCTTCTTCTACTTCTTCCAAATCATTTTATATATCTGCGTCATTTATAATATTTGGGATATATACTTCGGTGTATTCATTGCCTGCTTTATATAATTGTGTGAAATAATCTACCCATTCTTGTTCTCCTATTTTTTGTATTTCTACCATTTTTCTAACTTTCTTTCTCTGTTCTCTAATCACCCTCCATACCTGCTTTTGCGCCCCGTAAAAATCGGATTTTAACTTTTTGAATATCGTTCCGAGCATTCTGCTTTTATTTGTTTAATTTCAGCATTTACTTGATTACTACTTTATACTCGTCGCATGCTTCGTTGGCCCGTATTTGTTTATACTTTAGATATTATTTCTTTCTGTCTTGCATTAATGCTTTAATTTCTTCGTTGAACCATGGTTTTGCATTGTAATTCACTTTGTTTATTCTAATTTTTTTTAGTGCCCAGCGCTTCCATTGCATCTTCGATTATATTTTCTTTTATTTTTGACCAGTTGGTGTTAATTGATTCTTCTACTGTAATGCTTTGGCTAGCTATTTTCTCTTTCAATCTGTTTTGGTATAGTTTTGTTGTTGTATCGTTTTCGAGAGATTCAATGTTTATTTATGTTTCGTATATTGGGGTACATTTTTCCTTTTCTGCTATGTTTAGTCTAATTTTGGTGAAGAGAAGACTATGATGCTTTCAATATCAGCAGAGTTAAGACATCTAGCGTCCAGTATTTTACTAGGGCGAATTATTCTATTTGTGATACCGTAATAGATTATTGATTTTTGTCCTCTTGTATTTTTCCAAGTGTATTTATGCGGTTCTTTGTGATCATAAACTGTATTGTTGATCCTTAATTCATTATTCGAGCAGAGTTGAATCAGAATTTCCTCAAGTTCATTTATTATGTTCTCATTAAAACATTGCTTTACTCCGGGTATAATCAGATTTCCTGTGCTCGAGTTCAGATCTCCTAGTAAGAAAATTGCTTCGTTTTGTGACATGAGAGTTATATTGTTTTGTAGATTGCCTAAAAACCTATCTCTTTCTAGGAATGGTTTACAATTTTCCAGCCATATGTGGAGATTATATTAATTACTGTTTTCCTGTATTCCGTTTTTATGGTAGTATTATTTTTGATACGTATTTGAGATCCTCTAGACATTCTTTATATTTCCTATGTATTAATATTCCTACACCTTTTTCGTTCTCATTTCTTTATTTACACCGTATAGGTAGTTTTTGTAATTGGATGTTCCCTTCCATTGTTTTAGTGAAAGTGCATAAATGTCTAGTCTAGACCATTTTCACCGACTTCCATTAATATTTCTTGTTCCTTTTTATTCCGTGATCTTATATTCAATGTTCCCAACCGGAAAATGTTGCAATTTTTTATTGTTTCCGTTTTCTTGCCGTTGTTGTCATCATTTGATAATCATATAGAAGCAATTGCATTAAACATTTAAATTGCGAGCATAATATCCAAAAGTTCAACTGTATGTGAGAATATTAACGTAATTAATATACAATGCAACGAGTTGTAAAAGAATAACCCAACGGACTATGCTAACAGCATTTGGTAAACGTATTAGATATTATTTATGTTATTATAATAAATAGTTTATTTCGCATTGCTATTATGCGCATAATTTATTTTTCACGTAAAAATATACATCAGCCAATACAATACAAGTACTATTGCAAATAATGTGCTCCACGTATACTTGTGTCTCGTTATGTTTCGCATGAAGGTAAGGACATGTTGCAGCATCCACATTATAAAAATTCTAGCTGTGTCTCGGATTGTTATTTAAAATGAAACCTTTGAGATTCGGCGATTAAATGCATTTCTTGTCAGAAAAGATAAATTAGGAAATGACCCACAGTAATGTTGTCTAATTATTACTAGCTCCCGAAAAGTGAGTCGCGTTGTAACATTACATCACCAAGCAGCTGGTTGCTGTGTTTGTTCAAGGTTGCAACCTTTTGGCAGCAGGAAAGGTACGTATAACAATATCAGCCGGATTTTAATGCGTAATGTACGTTAATCTACAGCAAATAAATTCCAGATAAAATTTTAAACTATTAGATTAACACTTCACTAACCTTTTGTCCGGAAAAGCTGTATACATATCCTCAAATATATAAGCGTTGTTCCGCCACTGAAACATGACTTCAGCAAAATTTCCCAAGAAGGGCCATGGCTTCGGAGTAGGTACACCCCGTTCTTCCCAGTACTTGAAATTTTTAACACCTTGGTAATATATTAAACATGCTAAGGCGGCAACTAAAACAATAATTAGCCACATCCTGCTGTTCGAGCAGGTCAGTTGCTAACGGTTTACTGTTCTCGCTGTGGATGCGTAGCCGTAATACCTACTTGTTCTTCTAATTAATGAATGTACGTTGTATTTTTAGAGACTACTTGTGACAAATTTATCTGTTTTAATTGATTAGTCAGGTTATAGATTAATCTATTGATTATTTGTGACCTATAGCGTCAACACTTCTGGATCTAAAAATGTAACTGTTTCAGTTTTGATAAGTTTTAAGTGCATACTGGAATTAATGAGAATTGGAAGATTTAAATTTTGTTATACAAACTGGCAGGTGAATAAATTTAATTTGGGTATAGACTGTATATATTTTGGTGTTTCAAATAAATACATGTAAACTGTTGCTTTAAAGTGTACCAATATCTGAATGAAATCCACGTTTCTCATATGTGCGTATCTAATAGAAAATTCAAAGGTAGCATTCTTGACCTCAAGATGGTGAAAATACAGCAGAAGTTTTAAGTAAGGGGGTGGATCGTCTAAAACACATGTATGAGGTCAGAGATGGTTTTGGCATCTTGTAGGGGTTGCATGTGTCTACATGCAGTTAGCTATTTATTATAGTGCACTAGTGATTGAATATTTTGGTATGTAGCTGCAATTCAATATTGCTCGTGCTATATGAGTGTGATCGTGATTGAGCGTTTTTGAAGTTTGGTCAATTGCAAACCGGGCCCCCAGGGGCCCCAAAATTTTTGTGTTGCATGTTTTTTGCTATGCAATTCGCACGGATTTAACTATAACATACCTGGATGGTATTCCTGCCCTATTGGCCCGTTAGGGAACACAAATCGGGGCCCTAGGGGCTCGAAAGGTCT
>JABXWE010011971.1:0-26414 GCA_014611495.1 Limonius californicus | reverse complement strand
TATATATATATATATATATATAAATGAAGAGCAACAGGGGGATTCTGGCCAAACCGGTCAACTACTGACGCAATATTTATAGTACGCGGATAGTCCAAAAGGCGATTGAATTTAACGCTCCAGCCTTCCTATGTTTCGTTGACCTCATGACGGCATTTGATCACGTAAGGCTATGTGATTTAATATTAATATTAAGAGAACTTGAAGTACCTTACAGAATTATTAAGAGTATTCACGATATGAATTTTGAAACTAGTACAAAGATTAAAGTGGGTAGCGAATCTACACAAGAGAGAAACTGTAACTCCGGCATACGACAAGGAGACTCCCTGAGCCCCGCACTTTTTAGTTTAGTAATGGATAAATTAATAGATAGCGTTAAAGAATTATCTGGATACCGAATGGGCCACAAGAATATAAATGTGGTGTGTTACGCGGATGATGCAATACTCGTGTGCAAATACAGAGGACGATCTACAGAGGCTCTTACATACAATGGTTATGACATTCAAAAGTTATAATATAATCGTATCAAACACAAATACAAAGTCTATGACAATCGGTAAAGATCCCATACGCTGCAAACTAGAGATAGAGGGGTATATGATAGAGCAGGTCATGAAGCTTAATTACCTAGGGGTAGACATTACAAGCGATAGGAACAACTACGAAGAAGTAAAACGACAAACTTGGAATGGGGCTAGAATATCAGGATTACTTAAAGACATAACATGGCGTAACAAATACCTATCCGTTGAGAGCAAGGTGAAAATGTATAAGACTATAGTCAGGCCAATACTAGTCTGTGGATCCGAAACTAGAGCAGATACAAAAAGAACAAAACAGCTCTTGCGGACTGCCGAGATGAACATACTTAGGATCATTGTAGGAAAGACCAGAATGGACAGAATAAGGAACCAACAGATTAGGGAATAATGTAATGTTGCCGATATAGGAAAATTCGTGAAGAGAAGGCGTAAAGAATGGAATGAACATGTAGAAAGAGCTCACGACAACAGATTAATAAGGATAGCAAAGAACTCGAAACCTACAGGAAAGAGACTAGAGGAGCACCAAAAAGATGGGCCGAAAGCTGGCTAACGTCTTCAGCAGACTCGCCATAAAAATTTTCAGAAGGGTGAAGAAAAACAGGTTGTAAACCTATAATGAAAGAAGAAGATTGACTACTGGTACGTTGTTCGAGGGGTAAATGTACTTGCACCGATTTCGATTGGTTAGCTTATATGCGCTTAACCATCCGCTAACAAGGTCTAGATGTTGTTGTAGGTGTAGTGCAGGTGTGTAGGTAGTATCAGAATTTTGGTGTCCGGATATCACAGCAGCCTCGTCAGTAAAACTAGCAACTACGGTGTTTTATTTTTCAGGTATATCGGCTGTATATATAGGAAACGGACTGGACCGAGTACGCTACCTTGAGGCACTCCCGACTGCGTAGGATAAAGTTTGGAAATGGTGTTTTTATATGTTACTGAATAAACCCGATTTATTACGTAGGATTTCATCAATAAGTAGTAGTTACTCGATAATGATGTTTTCAATTTAAATAGTAGTTCTGCATGCCATACCTCGTCGAATGCCTGTGTGGCATCCAAGAATTCCGCTATATAAAATTCTTTTTTCTCAAGACTTTTAGCAATATGGTGAACAATCTTCTGTGCTTGGTGAATAATTGAAAGACCTTTGCGGAATCCAAGCTGGTGATTGGGTAGCATTGAATGTAGGTCCACGTCCTTATGTAGCCTTTGCGAAAGTAGTTTTTCAGAAACTTTGCTTAGAGTTATTAGTTAAGAAAGTTTTAAAAATATAATCGAATAAAATTAAGACCTGCAAGTTCCTCTTTAATATTTAAAAAATTGTTTAACTACCGAGTTATTTTTGTCTTGATAAACGTTCGGTGCACTTAAGAATTAAGATTGTATTAAAATCGTCGCAACAGTTCCTAACAAATCGAAAATTACATGTACACGCACAGAGAAACTAATTTTAAATACCACCTGTTTAGTTTCCCTAAGTTCCAAAATTTGCATTTTTAACAAAACCGTTAATTTTTACTTTATAATAGATTTCCGGGTGTATGAAAGAGCAGCAAAAATCCGATAATGTAAATTTAGCGATTAGCATGCACATTGAAATTTTATTATCACACAACTCAAAACATTTTAGTTTAAATTTCTATGTTTATTACAGTTTTATTCCGGTTTTGATAAACCACCCGAAAAACATTTTTATTAAACCGGAGTTCAACGCTTCAGACCCACTCATTGCGCTTTTGTAATTACGCTTCTCGTTTCCTGCAATTACGATAACAAAATTAATGCACAAACTAATGGGAAATTATTGCAAAATATAACGTAATGAACGCGCATACATACGCCTTTGTAACCTAACGTGCAAATGCCGCATTCAACGCAATTTTATAATGCATGCCCAATAAATCTCTCTACTAGAAAATAATTACCCCACAGTTCATTTCAACTGCGAACTATTAATTCCATGGTGCTATTTGTTCATTCAATGAAGTGCCTCCATGGAAGCTTTCATAATATTTCTCTGTTAGGAATTCCAAGCAGAACGCAATAATAGAATTCGTGTCATTTATTAATTTTTGGGTCACATTTCACACATTTTTTGATAAATGAAAATGAAATTTATGACTTGCATACTTTCACTAAATTTGGTTTATTCAGTACCTTTCAACTGAATATTATTTATCCCTACTTTCGGCTTTTTATTGTTGGTATGGATATGTCTATTAAAAATGAACTTTTGCGGATCGGCGAACTGAAATCGCAGATTAACTTCATTGCTTAGAAAATCAGCATGCGAGCTGTAATACACAATCAAGTTTGGTTATGAATGGAAAATTATATTTTCTTTTGAAAAAAAATGTGTTATGTAATAATTATTAATATCCTAAAATATCCCGTTCGTTCAAAATTAAGGCAAAAAGTAGCAATACTTGATCTTTCACTTCCTGACTTATAAATAAATAAAGCTCTAGTTTCCATTTTTTACTAAAACATGTTTTGTTTTTCAATGAGCATACATCTTCACACGTAACGAGAAATGTGAAAGCTCTTGTACACATAGAAACTGCGACCCCTAAAAAGAGAATTTTATATCAAGAAATGCAGATATTCCATTGAATGTAAATATGTCGTGCTGTTTTTTCCAGCATTCGTAAGTAGTCACATTTGTAAGTTGTATAAAGTGCTTATTACTGAAACGATTCGTTTGTTTCTCCTCCGTAAAGGAGTTTAAAAAACTATATATATATAAAGAAATATTTTGCTATCGTTTTTCTCATCCCATCAATTTTCAGGAAAATTTTGTACTCCTAGGCCGTTAACAGCGATGGAGGGATAATTCCTTCCGGTAGGTTCCTGACGTATAAATTGATTCGATTTCGAGAATTAAGTTATTTTAGGTAAAGTGAAAAATGTAGGGATTTCTGAGATTTACTTTTTAGAATTTTCAATCGCAATTGGAGCTCTGAACTACAAGAACATTTTAAGTTCGTGTGTTAGAGCTATTTTAAGACTGATCGCTCTTGATTGCCATCGTTTGCTCGCTTATCGTTTGCTCGCGGGTCTCTTTGTTCGACAACTATTTGCTCACCACGTCGATTGCTCGCCGGGCAGATGCTCGTCGACCAATTTAATCTTAAAAATAAAATATTATCGGTAGTCATTTGATATTATTGTTATCTGAGTTGAGTTCCAGACTCCAATATGAAGATAAAAACAAGGTTGAGGAGAACGTGTTGTTTATTTAATAATAAACTCGTAACTAACCAAACATGAACAAAAACTTAACAACCCCAAGCAAGGCCACCAGATTAATGTGTGTATTTTGTAATGTATACAGGGTGATTCTAAACATGTGCGGAAAACTTTAACCACGTATAGATGATTAAATTACTTAAAATCTTTTTTTAAATTCAGAGATATGGCGCTCCAAATTTTTTTACATGAGTACACTAGCATGTGAATGACGTTGCTGTTCCTTATCCAATTTTGATAAACTTCGTTGTTTTGAACAGGTAACAGTACAAGCTTCAAGAACAGTGTACAGTAGTGTGTGAAAAGTGGATAAATTCTGATATGGAAGTGATCATCTTGGTGTAAAAATTTGTAAATTAGATGTAAATATTTAAATTGTCATTTCTATTAGAAACTTGGCTGAATAACTTTTTAAATATGAAATTTTCGAAAAACATTGTGAAGACCTTGTTTTGCAAAACAGAATAGTAGCGTAGAAGCTGCAGAAAAACTATGTCGGTTTCAAAATATACCTTAATTTACCAATTTTTAAACCAACATTTTCATTTCTGGTTCAGATATCAGCCACTTTTCTCAATCAATTGTATAGTTTTTCAAATTAAATTTGGCATGTAAGCTTTCTAAAACAATGAAGTTTATCATAATCAAACAAGAAATAAAAAAATTATTTACATTTTAATTAACTAATGTAAAAAAAACTTTGAAGCGCCATATCTCCTTGACGGTGACGCATTTGAGAAAAGATTACTAGATAATGTAAGTGTTGAATAGCCTCAGTTATACATGGTTAAAGTTTCTCGTACATATTTAGAATCACCCTGTACATTTCATATTATTTTTAATTATCAACTTTACGAAACATCATTAATATTGCTTTACTGATGCAGAAACAAAATTTTAGTTTCCAAAAATTTATATAACAATTATCCACTCAGACCATTTAGTTGTAAAAGAAAATAATCATGTTTGTTATCTATCACATTAAATTGCTAGGTTATGCACAAAATCATGTTTTCATTAGACAAGGTATTGGTGCAACGTTTATAAAGAATAAAAATCGATTATTTGCGCGCTACTGAATATAATTTATAATTCAGTATCTAAAACTTTCAAAAAAATCATATCATTCTTAGCTTTCAAGTTACAGAGTTTACCAAAAAATTACTAGATTTATCTTAGTACTTCAGTATTAAAATTGTGAATTACTAAAAAAATCATATACAACTTCCGTTACCAGTTACAAAACTTTTTGAAAGGGTGTTTAATTTGATATATTTTTAATAGCCCCTAAATTAAAAAAACAGGCCCAGCCGTTTTCGCGCTATTACACACACAAATAAATAACATATAACTAATAATAAATTTTGGAAGTATAAAGAAATATTTTCCTGGAAGATCAACAAATATTTAAAAATAATGATACTTTACTTATACCTATGGCATCTGAAAATAAAAGTATAAGTTTTAGTTACCAATCATAAGATGTGCTAAATTATTTAACAAACGAAATAAATATAAACTAGTATTTCTACGTTGGCGCAGTTGTACTAAGTATAGCTGTAAAAGTTGGCTGTCAAGCAAACGGATGGCGAGCAATTGTGCGAGTATTTTTCCCTGCGAGCAATCGGTGGCGAGCAAACAGCGGCTAGCAAGTGGTGGCGAGCAGATGACCTAGAACCAGCTTAAATACTATCAAATCAAATCACATCAATGTCTAAATTTCTGACGATTGTGTTTTACCCTTCTTGGTTTCCTCCCCTTACATTTTCTGTATTTTGGAAAATCTTATCTGTCTTAAAAATTCAATTGTGAGGCTCAGATATAATATATTTATTAATATACGTACAACCAACTCCTTAAACCTACTTTATTCAAAATTATTTTGCATTTTGCTTAGTTTAGTTGTTTAGCATATGAATAATCAGGGGATGAAAATGTTTATTAAATGCTATTATACAATACGTAGCGAATTTCTCCATTTGAAGAATTTTTCCAAGGGTCTTGACGATGAAAGCAGCTTTAAAGCTATTTTGACCCGTTATGCGGAACTTGCAATTTCTATTTAACGAATATTTTCTAGCTTAAAAATTAAAAAACGGGCTATTTTTCCCATTGGGGATAACAAAGTTGTGTATTTCAATTTGTGGTATATTATGCCTTTCTCCGAATGCTTTCTTGTTTTACCACAACCTCATCGGGGATTTTCCAACCCTCTGTGGGCTCCCTCTCCAGTTAATGAATAAACGTAGAGTTATATTTACAATTGTACATACAATTTGATAAATATAGTTTACAATTGCATTTGCATTCTTGCATAGCGTACTCGTATGATTGAAATCATAAAATGGCAAAACATTCTTACTTCTGAACAAACTTTTCTACATTACGGCATATTCGTTATTGTTTTATTTAAGCAATTTTGACAACATACAAATTGTGTTGTTGCGTAATCTGATTTTCTATGTAACGCCTTTTTTATTGTCTGTTGGCGTTTCGGCATATGAAAGTTTGACTGTATTTAATTTCTAAATAATTCAATCATCCAATGCTTCATTTAATAATTGAAAATAATTGACTAAAAGCATATATTTAATTTTTGGGATTTGAACCTCTGAATCTTTACAACGTCAAATTATACATTATATTATAAATTGCAAGAAAGGTAAACTAATATAACACATTTACCAAAATTATAAAGTAATTCATTTTAAATCTTATTTGTAAAATAGTTAAAGAAGGCCACCTTTTGATATAAGGAGATCGCAAGAAACAAATATTTAGGAGCAATATATGTGTTTTGATATTCCGAATGTTAAATTATTATCTTCCTTATCCACTGAAATTATTTGTATATTCTGAGAAAAGGTACAGTGACAGAAAAAAGAGCCCGCAAGCTGTATTAGGAGATACTTCAGGAAAATGGAAGCCGTGTTAATATCAAATAATCCGAGAAATGAGTCGGTGATGACAAACCAATCGATCAGGTAATGAACCTGAAATATCTTGGAATTGATACATGTAGTGACAGAAAAATGTATCAGAAGTTACAAAACAATCTAATAATAAAGCCTCTGCAATGTCAGGATATTTACGAGATATAATAAGGCGAAGGAAGAGTATTACCATCGAATATAATGTGCGAAAATCGTGTTTCAAACCAAGCGTGAGCCGAGACGCCAAAGACTACACAACTAATGATATCTACCGAAATGAAGATTTTTAGAACAATAACAGCACGTACCTTCCATGACAGAATAAACACTGAAATCATCGGAAAACACGTAACGTACAGGGTCTTGTTATGTGGGTTATAGTACGAAGAGGAAATTGAAGGGATTATGAGAGTCGCATGGATGGAGACAGACTGGCAAAATTAGTCTCAATAGAAAACGAGAGATGTGAGTACTTGGTCACGTACCCTAAGATATACCATAAATCCTGGACGTCAGCGTCCCAGGACGGCTAGAAGCAAAATTGGAAAAGGAACAGGACATTCTCCTATAACAAGAAGAAGATGTTGTTTTATGTGACTCTTTGTACTGGCCAAAATGTAATACTGGAAAAGCTTAACGTGGCATTTAAACTAACTTTTTTTTATTATCATGATCCTCCTTTGTACCGCTCGCGCAGTGTCGAGGCGGTGTGGGGTAAGGCTAAGCTAACTTTACTTTATAAATACTTTCAATTCTACTGCATCTGGTCTGCATCTGTACTAAATTTAATTTTATTTGTAATTCACGATTGTCGGTTTTCTATTCTATTGAATTCCGACGTATCTGGAAGATTCTTTGTATGTTTACTTGTCAATAAAATTTAAATATCGTCAAATATACAAAAATTCTCTAAATTACTATATTATATATATTCTTACGTTGTTGAACAACTTATAAAAAAGAAAAATGAAGTTTATGATATTGCTTGTCAAATAGAACATAAGAATTTAGAGAGGAATACAGAGAAATTAATAGACAGGTTAAACGAAAACTGACACAAAATAACAAAACAAGGCAAATGAGATGTATAGAAATCCAACTGTGTTTAGGAAGTAAAAGATCTACTGAAGCGTGGAGAATAAATATTAAAGAATATAGGAAAGAAGAAGAGTGGAAATATATTAACTAAAATATCCATGACAGAGTATACAGAGCATTTCGGTAAAATGTTTAAAGAAGGAAAATACAACGACGAAAAAAGCCCGGAAAGAGAAGTAGCGGTGAAGGTAAACCACCAAAGAGATGTGGTAACGACGGAAGTGGGGGAAGCTGTGAGAGGAATGAAGAACAACAAATCCACTGGGTCAGGAGGAGTTAACGCAGAATTGATAAAGTATGGAACCGATAAAACTATACGATTTCTAGGAAACATATTTGAGGAGCGCATAAATCAGTACCATATCCCAGACGAATGGAAAGTCTTACAAGACTCCAATACACAAAAAAAAGGGGAGAAGAACTGTAAAAATTATAGGCCAATAAGCGTTATAGTAACAGTGGGAAGAATATTCTCAAAAGTGATAAATGAAAAAGTGATTAGGGAAACAAAACACTATATAAGTGAAGACCAAAACGGGTTTCGGAAAGGAAGATCGTGTGTAGATAGTATGTGTATACAATGACAAATCATCGAGAAACGATTGAAAGTAGATAGGGAAATGCATTTAGCTTTCATCGATCTTGAGAAAGATTATGACTGGGTACCAAGAAACAAATTGGGAAAATACTAACAGAAATAGCACTAAATAAGACCCTCATAAGAATTACGCAATTAATGTATAAAGAAAGTGCAGCAGAAATAAAGATAGCAAACAAACAACACAGAAAATTCAAAACATCAGAAGGACTGAAACAGGGTAGCTCGTTATCACCAACATTGTTTAACCTATATGTAGAATATGTCATAAAGCTCTGGAAAATAAATGCGAAAAGATGGACATCTGGATTAGAGAAAGCTATTTATCTACAGTAAGCTTTGCGGATGACCAAGTACTGATAGCGCAAGATGAAGGCGACTTGTCATACATGATAAGGAAGTTAAACGAATATTATACTACGTGGTGACTACAAATTAGCCTTGAGAAAACAGAATACATGGTCATCGGCAATAAGTCAACCCCGAATTAACAAATGGAAGAAAATGAAATAACGGGGGTCAATGAATTTAAATATTTAGAAACAATATTCGGCAAGAATGGCTCAATAGAATCAGAAATTAAGAGACGAATAAATCAAGATAGAGCAGCGATAAGAATATCGAACAGCATATGGTGGGATGCACATATCACTAGAACAACGAAAGTCATGATATATCGATCAATAGTAGAGAGCATATTGACCTATGAAGCAGAAGTTTGGACGATGAGTAAGGCAATACGTTCAAAATTATTAGTAACAGAAATGAAGAAGTATGAGAAAAAGTAGGTTAGGAAGAATTAGAAACGAATACATACGGCATGAGACGGATGCTCTAGAAACGGTAGTCGATGGAATACTGCAAAAGGGATTAACATGGTATGGACACGTAAACAGAATTCCGGAAGATAGATGGCCAAACAACTGTTCCAATGGGTACCATTTGAACGAAACAGTAGGGGCAGACCGAGAAAATCGTGGAAGAAGCAAATGTAAGATGCAATGCAAGACAGAGACTTACAAGAGGAGGCATGGAGTGTTAGAGAAGAGTGGCAAAAAGGCTTAAAGGGTCGTAGAAACTCGTAGAAGAAGAAGAAGAATTATTTTCTATGCGAAAAATGTTACTTAGATCTTCTTGTAATTAACCACACCCTATCTAGACAATAGGGATTTAAATAAAGGGAAATAACCATCAGCAAATAATATTTAATAACAGTTACCGCTAACTTATAATTCTGCTAAAAAGCACGATCAGTCAAGATATTAAAAATTTCAGGTATGTGCAAACGAATAAAAAAATTAGACACAAAACTGCAGCAAAGAAGGTTTCCTTAGAAAAGTAGTATTTTAACTTGATTCGGATAACATATTTATCTACTTAATTAATGAAAACGCCTAACAGGTTAATTGCCAATGCTTCTACACGTTATTTCTGCGAAAACGTTGACATGCGTTATAAAAAATAAATAAACAAAGAACTCGTTAAGTAACTCTACCTGATTAAATTAACGGAGTTAATAGTCCAGAAATTGCAGCATTCAATTTATCAAAATTATTCTAAATTTATTTTAGCTGAACCCTTGTTGCTCTACAAACCCAAATATACCTTGTAAATGAACCGAGTTTCTCAATAACGTAATAAGCCCTTAATGAAGGTTAACAAATTATTGAAACCCTTACGTTAATGGAGTTATGAAGTTTAACTGCTTCAGACTCACATAATTACTAATATTACTTTGGTGAACAATAAATTTATTAGTCCGTTGTAGTAATTAGTGCTAAGAGCTTGATTAATTGCATAGGCGTTAGCGTGAGATTCCTTTTAAAATTAAGTAGATATTGCGAAGGAGGAGAAAAAGGAAATTTATAAAAAGGCACTCTGCTTTAATTCGGTACATTATACGAAATTGGGTAAATTAATAACAAAGACTTTTGAAAGTTCTAAATTGCCAATGTAGTACCTAATAATGAGATTGAACTAAGAGAAAACAAGAACTTTTTTCTTATATTAATAAATTACATTTAGTCTGACGTGTTAATTAAGTTGGTTTGTAATCTTCACCTGGAGAGTGACTATGGTTAAAGGTTTATTAAATTAATATTATGAGATGCTTAATGTTAAACCTGCTGTTAACTCTCTTGTAAGTAACAAAGTCAGCGGCACTCTTGCATGTCAACCGTTTTCCCTAGAGTGGTAAAACTCAGTCACATATATATAGCATCTGCTTGAGTAAGGTGTCCTTCAGACAAAATCTTGTTAAACGTTGGTATTTAGCTATAGAACTAATCCTATTAAGTAAGGTTATTTTGAAAAGTTTGATAAATACATTTTACTGGTCAATAGTACAAAGTTTAATATAATTTTGTGCAAATTGTTTGCTGAAACAAATATAAACGAGGTTAGTGTATTTAGAGATTCTACATGTCTACTCTTCTGATTTTTACAAATATTTATGATTTTTTGTGTATTAGCCAAAATTCATTATTATGATATTAATTGCTAATGCTAATGCTATCAAATCATTTAAAACTTATGCTGATTTCGTAATTCGTTTACAAGTAACGAAAAATAAACGTTAAATTCAATTGAAGACATGTTTATCCTGAAAGATTTAAGAAGAACGCCAGTTAGAGCCAAAGGCAGTCTCAATGTAGGTCGATATAAAGAAGAAAATACTGGAAAATATAATTAGTATTGACAGCACTCGCTGAAATGTGATAGGTAAAAATTAAATGATTTATAAATATACATACTCAATCATCTGGAACATTATTCATTCCCAAATATCTAACTTAAAAGTATCTCGATGGCTAGAAGACTGAAGCAGTACACAACCAAAAACAAGTAAGATGTTATTACTGATGGAGATATGCTGGATATCTCAAAATATAATCTAGACAGCTAGAAACAAATGTTAGCAAACGTTTTGTATAACTTGAGATTATTAAACAATTTTTAGATAATGCTGAAGAAAATGCAGAACAAATTAAACATCGCGTACATGAATCAGTACAGACAGTAAAACAAGAAGCACAGGTGAAGAAACATCTAGCCACGAGGATATAGAAAATAACACGAAAGAAATTGCTAATCAGAAACGAAGCAGAGTACGAAGAAACTGGGAGTAGAAGAGAAATAAGACAATTAGATATACATTTAGGATAAACAACAATAGGTTTGAAAACTATCCAAAATCTAAAGAGGTATTTAAAAACAGTAGTATTTTTCCTAATAAATACAAAAGAATATTTAACGCGTTATAAAAGCAGTGACCAGCATATGTATAAAGACAGAAAAATCAATATAAAACTAGGATATTTGAGAAATTAGATTAAAAGAACTACGAAACGCTAGCAAAGAACAGAAACTGGAAAGTTGGTAGAGTCAGAGAAGATTTCCACAGGACTAGTAAAACAGTCAAAATATACATAGAAGGTTAATTACAAAACTCTTCAGTGAAGGAGAGATAATAAATAAGTCCCTTGACAAATACAATCCGACGTGTATTAGTTAAATGTTCACAGAAAGGCAGCCAGGGACACTACTTTTATACGAATTTCTACAGAAGGAAGTAGAAGAAAAGACTACAAGGCAAAAACTCAGGAAGCAATTTGCTGTTTAAGAAAGCTGGTAGAGAACATATTAGCAAGAAATTTATACATATTACACGTTTGTAGATCCTAAAAAACTTATAACATCGTGCCTATTAGCAAGTTTTTCCAATGCCAATTACATAAATATACATATTCCTAAATCTCAAAGTGTTTCGTGAAACCGGCGAAATTGTTTTGGGATCCTCTACAGTAAAATGACTAAGAAATGGGTGAAATGTGCCTTGAACGTTCTATAAACTTATAATAAGGGGAATTAAACTAATGGTTAAAACATTATTACGAATGGGAATTGGAAATAGGACAAAAATTGTATGCACTATATGCGGGTAGTTAAAAGACGGTGACGTGAATTTAAATGTGGCAGTCAGTATTGTAAAGGTGAAAATGCAGGCGGTTCTTCATAAACTGGAACAACACAAGAACGTATTAACAACTATTATTCAGTCCTGAGTGATTGAAGATAATCAAATAATCAGAAATTGAAGCGGCAATCTTGTTCTTTTAAACCGAAAAAAAGTTTTGTTGTTTGCTAGGAAAATCATAGCATCAGTTTGCAGGGATATATGCAGAATTTTTTGCGCAGTTTATTTACAACCTGGTATCGCTACTACAGGGCAGTGTTTATCAAATTTAATAGGAATACATCGGAATAATATTAAGGAACATGAAAAGGAAGACTGGTGTGATGTGTAATGCACTATATGACAATAGCTTTATTTACAAACCTCTTGTTAGATATTGTTAATATTTTAGGATCCTAGCCCACCCCACTTATTCGCCAGACTTAGTCCTTACTATTTATTCCCAAAGTTAAATAAATAATTGCGCGGAACGAAGTACTTCAGAGCTTATCTTATCAAAGCCATGTGACTTGATTAACAAAAAAATTATTGTAATGGGATTGTTGATTGCTCTGCGGCATACTTCTAAATTAAATAAATTACCTCATATAAACATCAAAATATAGTTGAAAAATTCTGAGTACTTTATATTCACCTTAATTTTAAAACAGTCGAAATCGCTTCTAATACCGTGTTTGCTAAAGCAAATATTTTCCGGGTATGCCCATGCGGGAAATACATTTAGAGAACTAAAATTTAACATCAAATTATTATTGTTAGAAACTATACGTTTTCACACTTATCATCATCATTATCATCATCCCCAGCGTTTAGATATTCCATCTCTGGACGTACGCCTCCCCAAGTTGTCGCCATGCTATTCTATCTGTCGTCGCTCCCATCCATTGTGTTCCTGCGACCTTATTTAGATCACACTTATACTGTAGAATATTTCATTCTATACATTATAAACGAAAACACCTACATATTAGATACACAGATATACTTGTAAATAATGAGATTATAGCTACTTTTTCCTTAATCGCTATTTTAATGCTTCAAACTTGAATATTATATGAAACTAAATAACACATCGCTCCTAGAATTTTACTTAAAAACCCACATATTTTTAACAGCTATACAAGTTATAAGCTTTATTTATATACCATCATCAGGTAATCGGCAGGCAATTGCAGAAATGTTTCGCACTTTTGTTGCTGAGGCAAGATACCATATTAGTATTACCATTGTATATGGGAATACGAGCTGCAAATGCAAGTTCAGGTGTATTGTGTTAGCGAGGTTATGGTTTTTATCCCACGAAGTGTTATGTGTTTACCAGAATGGTTGCGTATTATCTAGTAGTTATTCTGTGCGATTTACATGTACGGTATGTGGCATGTTTAATCATTCTTCACATAGCAATGGCTCGGGAGGTAGTCAGCTGGCGTAGGTGGTCTCGTCGAATTTGTATTATTATTATGGATGTTACAATCCAGGATGGCATCGGCTGACTATTACGCGGAGGATTGGCCAATTAAGAATTTACTCTCATCGCCGCGTGTGGGGTCTGAAGGGGATGGCCCCACCCCCGCAACTTCTGTGCACAATAGAGTGTCTGGCTGGACACATTGCAGTTTCAGGTTCCCTCTGTATGATTGGGGTACCAGAAGATATGGATAATAATTATAGTAATTAATATATGATTACGAGAGGTTGCGACCACATTAGCTAGCCGGTAAATGAGCTTCAGTATCCTGTTTCTATCCCACTCCAAGCGTGGGAGCTGGAGCACCCTCGGTGAGTACAACTGCCTAATATTTATTGACAGATCAGTAAGTCTGTGTTTTATTATCTGTTGCATGTCAGCTGCCAGACGCCGCACTGTGTTCTAATTGCATCCGCTGCTTGTTTACCCAGGAACTCCATAAATGCAATGCAGAAGCCCTCTAACTTTAGATAATTTAAAAGTTTGTATATGCTCTGTGTATGGTCGGTCCTAACACTAGAAGAAAACGCACGAAGGTCAATGAGCAAAAACAACCTTTTCGTCCACGTTTGCATGATATATTCATACATAATTTTGTAAATTAAGGATTTGTTGATACTCAGCATAATATAATCATTAATGGCATTTAGTTTTGCATATTAGGTGCACAACATTGATAACCTCTTGTATAAATACGGTCGAGTATCATAAGCGTGCATTAGTTTGTCTTGCAACAGCCAGTAATACATCGAACCATGAAGCAGTTTGCTATTATATTGATTTTTGTTTTACTGCAAGTCATCCTACACATTAGAGCACAGGGTAAGTAACATTAAGTCAATAGCAGTTACTGTATTTGATTATGCATTAGCCTGAAGTTGATGTAGTTCACCATATAGTTCGAATCATTTAGACGAGGACTCCGACTGAAGTTGAAATTTACTAAGTTATTTGTTATATATATGTTTGTCGTTCACTTTTAATGACATGCTGGTACTTAACTAACACAATAATAGCATTTTCTCTGTTTACTACAGCTAAGTGAAAAGTTTAGTGGTTTTAGTACTGACTGACTATATTTTGACACAAAAGAAAATCAACCCAAGTAAATATTTGTTTACATTTTTTTTTGTGCTTTGTTCCATCTTGAACTAACTCTGTGTGCGGTTCATTCTCATTTCATTTATTGGACAGTGTCTAACATTTGGTTTGTGCCCTATTATATTGATTATGTTCCAGAAAAGTATGTATGCCCTAAACACGAAGTAGCAGACCCATGCGTAAACCCTTGCCAACCAACATGTGCTGAACCAAACCCACCAGTTTGTTATTTCTTAGTCTGCAACAAAGGTTGCGTCTGTAAACCAGGCTTGCTAAGGGACGTAAATACTAACCAATGTGTTGCGCCACATTTGTGCCCGAAAGGTAACAGTACCTTCGATAACGATCGGTTAAGCTTAGGCTCGGATTAAATTTCCCCACAAAATTTGAAAGTCAAATTCAGCATTTTTAAAGTTAATCAAGCAAATTCTGAATTTAATTACTGGTTCGGGTGCTTAACGTGAACATTATAATTTTATTGAATTTATAATTCTACTTCTCTGCTAAGGTTGCAATCTGTCCAGCTTGGACAATAATTAATTAATATATCCGCATACAATTTGCAGGATGTGCAAGATGCTCCTTGAAATTTATTATGGAATTGATCTAAACAATTCTGCCGATTTGCTTCAAGGTGCTTTAAAATACTTTTCTGGCCGATACGGATTGCTTTGATGAAAGTGTTATGTACAAAAACGTTGCAAAGGCAGACACTTGAGTTTATTGTTAGGGAGTGTGGTTATACGTACAAAAATACAGTTCCAATAAAAACAGAATTGGAAATGTCGAAATTAAGCCAAAATCAACTTGACCTGTTGAGTTTTCAATCAGTATCGAGATCACGCAATGCAAACATAATATAAAACGGATTACTCCTTCGAATCGTTTTGGCCACATATTGGTTACAAGTCTCTATAGAATCTAACCTCGTTTAATGAGCATCTATAGATAACTTTCATTGGTTTAATAAAAAAAACCGTTGGTTATTTATGTCCAACTATTGCAGTAATTAATGCAAATTTAAACACTAATTAAAGCTGTCTGCAAAGAAAATGCAGCGATTTGAGATTGTAATGTGCATGTTGAAGATAATAATTGCTCGGAATTGCCATCAACGCGGTGATAAAGTAGTGTTTGTAGATAATAAAACTGAAATAGTGGAAAAACGACAAGAAGTAACAAATGGGCCTTTTATCTCCGATTTTATTCAAATATAGATTTGAAGCTTTCTTTAAATGAATTGTTGTGGTGGTTTTAACGTACGTCCCCCAGTTTTAAACATTTTATAATAATGGGAAAATACTAGGATTGCAAAACCTTTATTAATTGTCCACAAAAGTATTAATTTTAATTGCTTGGTATGCTTTTATGCTCGGGATTTTTTAGATACAATTAACAGTGAAAATATTATAATTTTATGTAAGTAGGTATGTATAAACTGATTTGTTCCTACGACTCGCGAAGAACTAAATTAGGAGTTGTCAAACAGTCAATGGAAGAATAACCACACACTTGATTCTCACCTAAATTAGCTTCAATCAAACCTACGCCAAGCCAACCCAATTTTAATCTCACCTAATCTTCCCTACTTTAAGTACTCAAGCTTAAATCTGTAGTGAATTCAACTTAATTTTTTCTAATCTAATTTCATATAACCTAAATTAACGTAACTTCTTTCGGATAAGAAGTAAAGCCGTAGGTCCCGTGCCACTGCGATGTGTGACACGTTAAAAATCACTACTGGTGTTGGAATTACCCCAAATAGGCAAAATTCTTAATTAGGATGTACAATAAGCCAATAATGGCTGCAGTGCTTAAAGATGCTTGGAAAACCGCGTCCTAGATCTCGCTCTTTCAAATCAATCAATCAATCAACCTTCCCTACTTTAAGTTTATAAGTACTCAAACATGAATCTATAGTAAATTCAACTTAATTTAATCTAATCTAATTTCATCTAACCTAAATTAACATAACTTTAGACTAAACTTACTTTTTAGCTTGTTGTCACCGATTTATCACCTATTGCTCAATCAGAACTGTTCAACGGAATTTTTTCCAATAACGATTTTCTAGCTTAGTACAACAAAATTTATCCCAAGCTAATACAAGTTTAAGATAAATAAGAATTAGATTTCAATTCATGTTATTTTGTTAATATCTCGGTTATACTTTTGACTGGAATTTTTTTCAAATAACATTGTTTCTAACATATTTAGTTTTTTTCCATAAAGTTTTCCAATCGATTTTTAAACTGTCTTCTGGATCTGAGTTTTTCCGTAACATGGGGATTGCAACTTTAAGCAATAAATTATATGCATAATACTTTTCCGGTATTTGAGGTCTAATTTAGTTTCCAACTTAACGGAAGTTTGCGTATGTGAAGCTTCTAAATAATTTAAGTTTACATTAAAGTAACTTTTGCTTTTTGAAACTGACCGAACTTCATCTAAACGAACTCTCCTTTTATTTGTTTACAGTTAATACTCAAATTTTCTGTTTTCTTCCCTGATCGCATTTTTTTAGCTTAATTTATTTTCCTAAGTTAATCTCATTTAAAATAACCTAATTTCAATCTAACTAACCTAAATTAGTCTAAACGCCGATTTCTCGATATTGGTTCTTTATTACATCATACTAATTGAATTGTGTTGTATTAACTTATAACATAGCCACGAGACTCCAAACAACGATGAAAACATTTCCCTCTGAATCTAGAATCTAGATGATAATTATTGCCTCCGGAACAGTACTTTCTTTCAAATACTACCAATAATTGCAGTTAAATACTTTTTCCCTGAGTAAGACGGACGTTTTATATTAGTTTCACCTAAATTTAGATTTTCATGTAGAAAAGGGTTATTTAATGTGATGACGGTGTTTCCGTCTTTCCTTTTTCTAAATTGAAAGCATGGGCTTTTCCTTCAATATACATACAGGAAAACGTGTTTTAAAGATGTATCGCATAAATATATAAATCTCTTCGTTATAAAATTTATAAAACACTCCGCAGGTGCACCTCCAGGAGTCCGATCCTGTACAGACGTCAATGCAGAATTCGCCAATTGTACGTCACCTTGTCCTGAAACATGCCAAACACCCTGTAGAGAAATAGTGGATTGCCTAGCAGGTTGCGCAAACCGATGCGTTTGCAAATACGGATATGTTTTTGATGAAATTAAAAGGAAATGTGTTTTGCGCAGCAAATGTCCTAAATGTCCTTAATTGCTTTTACTGTATTTTTCAATTATTGCATTACTGAAACGTAAATATATTCTGGAGCATCTGAGGATTTTTTGTGACCCTTTTGCATAGTACTATTATCTTTCTTGCTACTACATGCAGTGTAATTCAGGAAAACAATTCCTTAAACTGGTTCAAATTAATATGAATTACAACAGTAAAATGATTACCATACAAAAATCAAATGGGTAGGCGCTTCGTTGTTTACCATCCATCTTGTGGCATAAATCCCACTCGCTTGTGATATTTCTTGGGCGCCTATTCTCGACTCGTGCGTCAAAAATGGTTAATATATTTAAATTAGCTTATTCACTATTGAAATGCGGAACATACTTCTGAGTTATTTCTTAATTAAATATAATTAAATGAAAATAGTAAATAGGTAAATGATAAAATTGAGAAAGGGGCATTTGATTCCCGGCTTGACAAAATAATTTCAATTTAGATTGTGTTTGATAATATCGGTAGCACGTTGAAATCATAAAATATGATGTTAATACACGTAAATCATAAGTACGTAGCGAACTATCTCCGGAAATTATACAATAACAAATTGTGCATTCACACCCACTAATAAATTTTGAATGTTTAATTGTTTCAGAATGTGGCGAATACGAAGAATGGACGCCCTGCGGGGCAGCTTGTATACAAACATGCCAGTCTTTAAACAATCCCAAGTTTTGTCCATCTAATCAGGCTTGTACGCCAGGATGCGTTTGTCGGAAAGGATTCATACTTGATGAAAACATAAAACAATGTATTCCTAGGAGAAAGTGTCTTAGAGGTGAAATTCTAAATTAGAAACAAACATACGTTAATAATACTGTTTAATAATTTTTAGGTTTAAACGAAGTATAAGGTCACAACTCTTTTATGGTAATAAGGAAGCTCCATTAACTACTATTCTATAATGCTGTCGGATCAATAATAAATGGCCTAACAATTATTCTGCAATTTTAAAATTGAATAAGATAAGTTTATTGTAAACCTAAATGTTTGTTAATACACTACTTCATAAAGAATTTGGCTTTAATTTTTAACCATCTTATGTAAGCTAACGCTCATAATGTATTCTCACCACCCACATTTGATAGATTGGTATATAGGATCATTAAATGAATTCAAATGAATAATGAGACGTAAATAATGTTGGGACAATCAACCCATTAACATGGTAGTTATAAAATAGATTGAACGTTTCTAATATACTTACACGATTGTGATTTCATTACTTTTTAATAAATCAAACATAATTTTAATAGGTGTCACTTAAGCCACTGAATTATCCACTGTGTTTACAATAATATCTATTACAGTTAATAAAGTCGTCGGATTACCCTTTTAAAGTGACGTCGTAATTTTTTGTCCACGTTTAACTTTATTAAACCAGAGGTAACAAAAATAAAAGACGACAAGGAAGATAATTATTAAAATTTAAAAATTAGTTCTGTACGATTCACAAAAATATATGTATATCCGTCTTGACATAATTTTAAATACTTGAATTTTTTGTGCCCATTTTCCTTACTGTTTTGCATAATTGTTCTGTGTCGGGTTTTATGTGTTTTTTACTTACATCGTTAATATCTTGTTGGTGCTAATTGTTTGAATTTCATGTTTAATATCAATAAAGTTTCGTTCAAAAATGCTGAGATTAACGAATAGTCCCAATAGTTAAACGAAGAGGAGAAAGATTATTGTCACCCACAAATGCCGTTTATCACCCTTTTTTGACTTTCAAAGTGTCAGACGGTATAATTTATTATAATCTGAAGGAGAATGGTTCATTGTAGATTTTTGGGAGGGTGAGTTACCTAACGTGCACTGAGGCCACATAGGTTGGCCCTTTGTGCTGCTTCCCCACCAGCTTCCCAATTCGGGCATCACCCAAGCCATCCAATCCTATGGATGTACTTGACGACATCCGCACCTGGGATGTTGCTGATTTCGGCCATATCAGGCTAAAAGTCTCCCAACATGGATCCTGTGATTGTAGCGAGAGCTGGGCTGTGACACAGAGCGTGTTCTGCCGTCTCATTATCCCCGCTGCATCCTCGACAGTTTGGGTTGTTCAGTCAGTCCCATCCTGTGCATGTGTTAATTTAGGGTGTAGTGCCCAGATAAGATACCTATAACTAGACGCATGTTCTTTCGGGACAGTTGCACACAAAATTTGGCTGTCTTTAGCGAGGATTGCATTTGCACCATCATAATTCCCGTACCTCCGCTTGGAAGACAGTAGCAAATTTACCTAGTGGTATACTGTGGCGTAGGTTTAGGTCATCGGAGAAGACTTCGGCACCCGTTCCATGTCTTGTTTTGGATCCGTCAGTCAAGATGGATATGTCCATATGCTGGGTTGGCTCAGCAATGGCATAAACACTGAAGTGTCTATTGAAGGTATATGTGGAGGTAGGTAGTATACCATTGCGTCTAGAAGAGGGGTCTTGACGACTTCCTCGTCCAAAGTGCGGGTATGTCTGCCTTCCCTGCCTGCCTTGTGCCACAGGCCCTTATCGCGCAGCCTCAAATCCATCCTCACGTGTACTTCCTCCACAAAAAGGTCTAGTAGTGGAAGGTAAAAGATCACCTCTAAGGAGGCCGTAGGGGTTAAACGTATAACACCTGTATTACTAAGATAGGCAAGGCGTTGTACATGTCCTAGTTTCGTTGATGCCGTAACTTATCTGTCCCTGGGCCACCAAACAAGTGCTCCATAACATAGCATAGATCGAATCACGGCAGTATACAGCCACAAGGTAATTCCGGGGGAGAGTCGCCAGGATTTACCTATAGCGCGGTGACACTGCCAGAAAGCCATGCGTATTTTTTCAGTTTTACCTTTCAAATGTTTCTACTAATCAGCTGTTTGTTAAAAATAACTCCCAGGTATTTGACATTATCTGAAAAGCCGAGAGAAGTGTCAAATAGCAAAGGTGTACGTAAGGGTCCACCCTTCCTTTTCTTCGTGAAAAGTACCATTTCTGTCTTCAAGGGATTGACAGAGAGGGACTGATCACTACACCATTTTTCCGATATTTGGAGAGCCGTCTGCATTAAGGTGCAGAGCCTGTCCTCAAATTTTCCTGTGATGAGGATGGGAATATCATCCGCATATCCAATGGTATAGAATCCAGCATCATTGAGTGAGCTTAGAAGGCAGTCCACCACTGTATTCCATAACAGTGGAGACAGAACCCTGCCTTGTGGACATTTCATCACTACACTTCTAATAGAGCTGTCTCATATATTAAGTTGCACTGCTCTCATCGTAATCATGTGCTTTGTCCAGTCACTTAGAATAGGTGCAACTCCATGTCTACGTGCGGCAGAGTTAATACTTTCAAAGAAATCCTCGTCAAAGGCCCTTTCAATATCAACGAAAACTCTCAGAGTGGACATTTTATTATCTAGCGGTCTCTCCATTCCATTCTGTAGAGCGTGTAGCGCCGATTCTGTAGATCTCCCTGTGATGTAAGTATGTTGGTTCAGATGCAGTGGGTGTGAAACAAGCACCATCTCCCTTATTTCTCTGGCACAAAGTCGCTCAAGCGTAAGAAGAGTAGAAGTCTAATGGGACGATATGATTTGGCCAAGAAGTAGTGGCACGCCCTGGTTTAGGTATAAAAACTACCTTCACTTCTCTCTAGCTTTTCGGTATATATCGAAAAGCAATACATGCCCGGTAGATGCGCACCAGGTGACCAATATCAAGTCCAGTCTCCATTGCAATAGGGCTGGAAAGACACCGTCCACTCCCGGCGATTTGTAGGGAAAAAAGGAATTTATAGCCCAGGTTATTTTGTTACCCCGAACGACTTGGTCCGCCACGGAGAATGGTACCAAAATAGATAATTTTGATAAAGAAAATATGTAGCAGAAAATGACAGCGCTAAAAACGCAAGTAACGCCTGTATTAAAGAACTCTATAAGAGGTGTAGCACACAGAATGCGTGCCACCATGGAACACGTAACAATGCAAACGTTACACATACATATACATGAAGAGTTTCAATTTTCTACTTCGGGATTATACAAATGTTGTAAAGAAATTGGTTTCAAATAGAAAAAGCCAAGCAACAGGTTGAATTTAATGGAAAAACCCGAAATTCAGTTTAAGAGGGTTGCATTTCTTAGGGAATATGTGAAAAATCAGAAGCTAGAGACACCGCTGTACCCAGTATTTTTCAATTAAACTTGGACTTTTAGTAAAGGATTGCACAGAAATAGTTGGAAAGATGGCATGTTGGCAACAGTAACCAAAAATGCTGGAGAGGGATACAGATACACAGTTTTTCATACAGGTGGCAGCGAGGGTATTGTAAGAGCTGCTTCATTAGGTTTCAAAAGTGGCACAAGTAAAGGTGATTATCGTGACAACATAAACATGGAGAATTTTGAGCGATGCTTCAAAACTCAATTGATACCAAACCTTACCAAAATCGTCATAAATAATTATAGATACCGTTAGCTACCACAGCGATGAAGAGGCACTCCTAAATTAATTTCTTGGTTAATAAGCAGAAATATAGATTATCCCGAAAACGCGACGACAGAAGAAATTTGGAATATTGTAGATATTCAACGAACAGCAAAAATCTACCACCTATACGAATATGTCAAGTAATGTCATCATAAAATATTACTACTTCCGCCATACCATTGCCATTGCAAAGCAATTGAAATGGCCAGACTGCAGAAGAAAATATGATTAAGAAATCGGTACAACCGGGTCGTCCCCCGAAGATGTTATAACAAGTTGGATCAGGGCGTTTAAATAAGTAGGTGAGGAGAAATAGGATGCATATAGTAATAAAGTAGAAAAAGTTATTGATGCATCATGGATTGTTGAATATAGAGAAGATCACTTTGATTTCAACCTTTCGTTATTACCATTGCAGGCTCTGAAAGTTCTTCCGAAGTAAAATTTGAAAAATTATTGCGTTTTCAATGGGTAGTTCTTACAGTGCACATTGCCTAAGTTTAGAATATTAGATTATAGAAACAACTTACTTTACATATCAAATTTGAAATAATGTATAAAGCACATATAAAATGTCGAAACACTTGTTGAACATGCTCTAACAGTTCAATTTAATCTGATATTAATCCTTTAGACACAACACCTAAATCGTCCCTATTTTTCGTGATGACAAATCATGTCTAAAATTATGAGCCTCGAATGATCATTATCATTTATCAGCTTGCTTAGCCCATAAAAATATTAAATAGTATAAATATCTCTAAATATTTTAGGCTGCTAGAATGAGAATTCAACAACTGTAGCACTCAAAATTCTCAACTTTAGTTATTTATAGAATTATTAATTATAGAATCATTATCATTTATCAGTTTGCATGGTCCATAAATATACTAAATAATATCAATATTTGTAAATATGTGAGGCTGCTAGAATTATAATCGCTTAACTATAACACTCAAAACTCTCATTTTTAGCATTTAATTGTATCACCTTCAATATATTGCTATGTTACCAAAAATAGCGGTATAGACAACCTTAGTGTATGTAAAATATTGTTAGTTTAATGAATACTGTTAGGTGGCTGGCGAGTCGAGGGATACCAAGTAAGGGTATTTATTCCAACGTAGGTGTTGGACGAATGAAAAGAACCCTGGAGCTCGATTGGCCAAACACTGGGTTGTTGGGGGAGAAAAAAAGAGAATGTTCAGTTTGTAAATAAAAAATGTAAAGCTGCGGAGGTGAAAATTATTCACAGTAATCCGAGCTAATTTTTAAATTCAAAATTAAATATAAAAAAATGTTAAGATTGGATTGGAATGAGTTTGGAATAATTGTAACCTTATAAAAGTATAAAAAGTGGACGATAAATGAACTGGTAATCTTTCATTTGGGACGTAATCAGAGTCAAAGACAGCAAACTACGAAGGGGTGGAAATATAATAAATGAGCGACCCAGCAATTGAGATAAACTATTATGAGAGCTAGCCGGATGCAAGGTGAAGTAATTTTAAGTAACTGAAGTTTAGGTTGAATTAGAAGTGTACGTTGCTGTCCGTACATAGCATTTTTTTGGCACCTTCAACGTGGGGCTTTATAGGAATTATTGGCGTCAAACTTGAAGGCAATAAGGAGCGAGTTTGAAAATTTGCTAGGAGTACGTAGTGTTTCATGAATTGGAATTGGGTCGAAAGTTTGACATTTGTTTTGGGAAATTTGACATTAAGTTGTGAGTGATTAGAGTTGACATTTACGGATCAGTGGATTGGTGTATATTCGCACGTAGAATATTTATATAAAAGCGTTATGGAAAGATCAGAGGGAATGGTGAGGACAAGGGAAGGAAAGAAGAAATTGGAGGAGGAGAGAAGAATTTGTGAAGTAAGACAAGAAAGAGAGGGACGAAGCAGATGAGGGGGAGGATGAAATAATTGAGTTAGAGGGGGATATCGAAGAAAAAATTGTTATTAAAGAAGGAAAGCAGAAGGGGGACTGTTCTATGGAGAAGATGATGTTGGTGTTAATGAAGGAAATGAATGTTAAACTTGACAGTAATAGTAAAAAAATGGAAGAAATAAGTGCGAACAATAAGGAAATGAAAGAAGAGATGAGTGTGAACAATAAAGAAATGAGTGTGAGATTAAGGGAAATGGAATTGAAACTTGATGATAATAATAAAGAATTGAGGGAAAGTATTGATAGGATCGAACTAAAAACCAGGGCGCTGGAAATGAAATTGCGAAGTGAGATAGAGGAGACGAGTGTGGAGCTAAAGAAGGAGGTGAATGACTGTTGTGATAGAATGGAAAATGTTGGCATGAAGGTGAATGAAAAGTTAAAGCAGTTAGAAAAGAAGTCAACTAGGTGTAGTGGTGGAGCTGGAGTATTCGTGATGGGGAACAATTTTGGTCAAGAGGTACCTAGGTTTGATCCAAATGTAGAAAAACATCCGAGAACCTTCATCCTTAACCTGGAGAAGTACTTGGAGGGTCTTCGTGGTCAAGCCGGGTGCGGTTATGATGACAATCTGGAGCAAACGGTAATAAGAAATGCGTTACGAGGTAAGGCAGTGATTTGGTATCACACGGTGAGTAGTGAATGCACTGACTTTAACAAGTTTAAGGACATGTTTTTAAGGTACTATTGGGGAAATAGTGTACAGTCTTTAGTAAAACAGAATTTAATGAGGGATAGGTTTTATAATGGAAAAGGTTTGACGAGGGTTGAGTATGCAACACAGAAGTTATATACTTTGCAACAATTTGAAGAGTTTAGGGATCCTGTAGTAGCAATTCCGATACTTGCGGCTCAGTTTGATTCTATGGTATCTGGGGATGTTATAAGGAATAACGTAACGGAATGGGAGCAGTTTTTGAATGTATTGAGAGCGTGTGATTATGTTGAACAACAGGGACTAGGGGGTAAAGCAAGATACCAACAGGACGAGTATAATTGGTACAGAAGTAACGCGAATAGACGAAATTTTGACAGTTATTATCGTAGGGCTGGCAATTATTCGGGAACATACAAGGATTTCCGTAATTATCATGATTATACAAATCCGAATGATTATAGAGGTCAGTATTACAGGAACACTGGTAGGGATTATAGTAATGACTACAATAATAAGTATTTTAGTAATCATCAGGCGGGAAAGCAGCAACCCAGCTATGGTAATCGCTATCAAAGGAAGGAACAAGAGCGCACTGTGCCCCGAGCAGGGTACAGAGAGGTATACAGGAGTGACCAGAATATGAGGTTAAATGAGAAGTTAGGTAGTGATAAGGGGAGTATGACAGAAAGGTTAGTTGAAAATAAGAAGGAAATGGAAAAGAAGTTAGATAAAATGATTGTTAAAGATGATAAGAATATGATAGGTGAAGATGGTAAGAGTATGATAGGAAAGGTTAATGAATATGAAGGGAATATGATAGAAAGATTTGATGAAAATAGTAAGGAAAGGATTGATAAATATGATAGGGATAGGATAGGAAAGGTTAATGAATATGATGGAAATATAATGGGAAAGTTAGGTAAAGATGATAGGAATATGATAGGAAAGTTTAATGAATATGATAGGGATATGATAGGAAAGGTTATTAAATATGAAGGAAATATGATGGAAAAGTTAGATAAGGATAATGGTAATATGATAGGTAAAGATGATGATAATATGATAGGAAAGATTTATAGATATGATGGAAATAAGAAGGAAA
>JABXWE010011970.1:0-34450 GCA_014611495.1 Limonius californicus | reverse complement strand
CTGTTTAAATGTAATCTGACATGTACTTAGTGAGGATCTACTGTGGGACAATAACTTCCCATATTGCCATATTTTTAGTTTTAGTTTGTAGCTTTTGTTGAAACATTTCTAGCTAAAACAGTAACGGGAAAACTCAAGCATGTAGATATGAGTGTTAATAGAGATCAATTAGTTTATTTAATCGGACTAATACGTGACAATACCGCCCCCAAACGCTGTTTTTTAATGCCTGTCTATGTATAAAGCGCGTCGACGTCTGGGGGATTAGATTCCTGCAGTTCTTACCTGTGAAGTCGGCTTTTGGTTTAGTTTCTCCTCTGACGACGCCATTTTAATTGTATACCACATTACTGTTAACTGTTAAAATTAAATTTGATATAATTATGATTATTAAGAATCACATGTCCGCAACGCTTGCACGTGTGACTTGGGAGTTTTTCAGCTTTGAACGGCGAAGACAAAGGGCCGTCGATGACACAATTTATAGCCATTATGCCAGACCTTCGGTAATTTAAAAATTCCCAGAAACTGACATGCAAAAGTTGGGACACATGCCGCCGACAAGGGTATTAGTTTGTTTAAACGACCTACTACATGACAATACCGCTCCCAAGCGCTTTTTCTTAATTCCTGTCTATGTATAAGGCGCGTCGGCGTCTGAAGGATTAGATTCCTGCAGTTCTTACCTATGAAGTCGGTTTTAGGTTTAGTTGCTCCTCTGACGACGCCATTTTAATTGTATATCACATTATTGTTAACTGTTAAAATTAAATTTGATATAATTATGATCATTAAGAATCTACTGTGTGTCAGTACTCTCATATATTTAGTTTAAGTTTGTAGTTTATTTTGAACCTTTGTTAGCTGTAATAGAAACGGGAAAAGTTCAAGCATCAAGTTATGAATCTTAATTGAGAGTTGTTGAATTAAATGATATGCAAATAATTCGTCGAAGCACTTTAAAATTATAAGTCTTCTATGTTTTCTCTTATCGGATGTAATAATATATATATGAGATACATAAGCCAAAATATATTTATATAAAGCAGGTACATAAATCAAATTTACATTTATGTCCTTATATCTTGGACTTCAAAACGTATTCTTATACTCAAAAATAAAACTTAAATATCTGGGGCACCAAAATTCACTTAAATCAGTGGGGTATGTGACGTCACTCTGACTACGTGTGGAACCCACATGTCCGCAACGCTTGCACGTGTGACTTGGGAGTTTTGTAGCTTTGAAAGGCGGAGGCAAAGGGCCGCTGATGACACAATTTATAGCAATTATGCCAGACCTTGCGTAAATTTAAAGATTCCCAGAAACTGACATGCAAATGTTGATACCCATGCCGCTAACAAAAGTATTAGTTTGTTTAAAGGGCCTACCACCTGACAATACCGCCCGTAAACGTTGTCTCTTAATTCCTGTCTGTTTACAACGCACGTCGGCGTCTGGAGGATTAGAGCCCTGCAGTTCTTACCTTGGAAGTTGGCACGGAGCATAATCGAAGTAAATTTTATAGTTTGCCGTTTTGGTATTCTAGAGGCCCTTCTTTTAGCACAATATGTATGTACTTTACGATTTTGCTAGTTTTTGCGATTGAATTTTAATTTGTTAACAGAGGTAACAGCCTTTTTGGTTTAGTTTGCGTATTGACGACGCTATTTTAATTATATATCATATTATTGGTTAAATATAATACGACAAATTTATGATTATCAAGGATCTACCGTGTGACAATACCTCCCCATACTCCCATATTTTTAGTTCTAGTTGGTAGCTTATTATGAACCACTGTTAGCTGCAATAGAAACGGGAAAAGTTCGAACATTAAGTTATGGCTGTTAATGAAGAAGCATTAGTTTGTTTAAACGACCTACTACGTGACAATACCGCCCCCAAACTCTGGTATCTTAATTCCTGCCTGTTAGTAACGCACGTCGGCGTCTGCGGGAATTAGATTCTCGCGGTGTGCACCTTTGAAGTCGGTACACAGCATAAATGAAGCTAATATAATCTCAAGTTTATGAAGTTCTTCGGGAAGTTGATGCATTAAAAGCCACATGCGCCGGGGTCTGCCGTCTTTCTTGGGATTTCGGGATATCCGAGCAAGTCGGCGTGAGCAGCAGATGTCTTAAAATCATGCACGGACGAGCGAGCACCGAGAGAGGAGCATTTAATTAAAGGTGAACCGCAGTTTATGGGGCGAATTGGATTTTAAACGGGCTTTTCTGGCGAATGTGATCTTCGGCTCGCTCCTAAATCGATATAAATGAATTAGCCGTAAGACAACAGCGATTTGTGGTTTAATCTTGCACGTATTTAGTGAATTTATGGTCGCGGTGCCGCCTACCGCTCATTTCTCGGTCCTCTCGGGCTCTTCCGCGGAGCTGGAAAACGGGACTATATAAAGTGCGATTACAGCCCGCAGACTAATACCCCCCGCCATATCCAGATCGTGGGTGTTATTCGATCTCGTTTTCCATTTATTGCCCGCTGTTTGCTTGTCTATGTTTCGTTAAAAGCCTTTCCTGGTACATTTTTGCCGGAATTTCGCATAGCGTGCACCTCCGCCAAATTTTCAGCTGTTGGGCCGAGATAAGATTTCCGTAAAGTTTTTACGGCCGCTTCCCGTTTAATATGCTCCCAGATTAACAATTTTAGGGACAAACAAGGCAACGTGAACGGGAGCAAAAACCAAACAATCCGGTCTTGAACGCGAGTGTACAAGATGTAATCAAGGGGTATCGATAAAAAACGGTGCCAATAAAAACCGCGATAAAGCAAGATGAATACGTAGCGAGGTGCGATGAACAGACCGCCCTTTCACCACAGAAAGGAGAGAGACGGAAATGGAGCCGATCAATCAGAGCGAGAGAGACCGTGCCGGACAAAGACGCCAGATATTGGACACTCAAATTGTGCGATAAAAACAGAATAGATTGCTAAATCGAAGGCGGATGAAAAAATAAGACTTTCATACGTGCCCGGAATGCTCCGGGCCGGAATGAAGCTCGAATGCCTCGATTGTATTTGCTGATGAATAATATTTGAATATAATATGAGGGACGTGCACCATTACGCGTCCTACATGACTTCACACTCGCTTATCCAAGAAATGCAACGGGAATTTCGGGAATGCCTTTTGGTTATCATTATCTCTTCTTGCTGCGAAACGCTGCCCCATTAAAATTGCTTTTGCGCTCCGACGTCGGCTTATCAGGAAAAAGTTAATGCGAAATCAATTTCTATTACCTCGCAAACAACAATTTAACTAGCAACTTTGTAATTGTAAATATTGGGGTTAAGAAACCCCGCTGCTGGGGCAAACTATCCGAAAGAAAAGTTCGTGCGGGAAACAATCTATTGTAAGCAAAATATTACGTATACAAAGTGCTTCGCCGTTTTCAGGGGCGACTTGAATGGAATTTGAATAAACTTATTCCGAGAACTAGAAAAGGTGCGAATAAAGTGAATAAACTTTAAATGTAACCAGGAAATGTTGGTAGTTTTATCTAGAAGAAAATATAAATAGGACCGTACAAAAAGAAAATTTCATCGGGAAACTTTCTTAATTCTGAGTTTCTAGAACGAGTCCTCATAAATGCTTTTTGAAATCATATTTTCCTTACAGTTGGAGTAGGTCAGCTTGCCTTTCCGTTCCCTTTCGATTTCATATTTTTTTCAATCTTCCATTCGCAGTTATTCCAAATTAAAGCTAAAAGATCTTTGTAAGTGGCGGAGTGGTTTAAATTCAATAGTAGTCTGAAATCTGCGTTTTACTCAGCCACAAGTGATGGCGGAAAGAAATAGCAAAAGTGGCGTATTAACATTTGCATTTCCAAAGGCATCCCCTCATAATTCTTCCAAACTGTTAACACTTTCAGCTAGTAAACGCAATGCTATCAACTTTACACCTACATCCTTAAATGTAAGTGTTCTCGTGTAACGGTTAGAAAGGAGAGAAGAAGGAAGCAAAGAAGTAAAGAGTAGGTGGAGTATTAAAACATAAATTTGCAAGCATGTCTCATCTACATATCACTTGTAGCGAACACTGTGCATTCAGTTAGCGAATGAGGGGGAGTAACTGTAAGTTGATTCAAAGACAAGGGAAAGGCTAAGATTAAATTGCGGTGAGGTGTTTACCCCATTGATATATTCCTAAAGTATTTACAGGAAGAATGTGTTACCACCGAGAAAATTAGCGAGAAAGTGGCGAGTTGCACATTATATTTGAAACTATAGTTTTATGCTTCTCAAATATAGTACTTATGATGCTGATATATTCAAGTGTTGGAGGAATGTAATAGGTTCATAGTTCGCTTTAATTTTCTACTTCAAAATTCCAATGGCATTTTAAACAAAAAACACGACCTTGAAGTCTTCTTAAACACACAATACATAGATGTTTGCTTCATTTCCGAGAGACACATGACAAATCAATGTTACCTTAAAATAAGAGGATACAAAACATATCACACTATCCATCCAGACAACCAAGCCAAGGGTGGTAGTGCAATCGTAATAAGAGAAAGAATCAATCACTTTGAGAGAGGATATTCAATTAACAGTAGTTGGAGTCATATTAACAAAACAAAAGATGAGAATCGGTGCTGTCTACTGTCTGCCAAGACATAACCTTAAAAAGAAAGACTACCTGAGTCTCCTGAAACACTTAAGAGAAAGATTCATTGTTGGGGGGGATTTCAACTCTAAACATACAGACTGGGGATCCAGGTTAACAACAACCAAAGGAAAAGAATTAAGGAAAGCAGTTCAAGAAATGAATTGCAATCCTCACTCAACAGGTAAGCTTACCTACTGGCCTACGGATATTGATAAAAGCCGTGACCTACTTGACTTTTTTATCACGAGAAAGGTATCACCCAACTTGATAGAAGTTGAAGAGAGTTTTGACTTGGACTCGGATCATTCAGCCGTCATATTAACACTGAGTGAAAAGATAATAAAAAGGGTAGCTAAAACCACCCTCACTAACAAAACTACTGACTGGGTAAGCTTTAAGATTGACCTTCAGAACAACATCAACCTGAATATCAGTCTTAGAACGACTGAACAACTAGAAAAAGAAGCTGAAAGCTTCACCAGGCTTGTCAAAACAGCGACATATAAAGACACCAAAGAGATTATACACATAACCAAAGGTGTAAACTACCCAACTGAGATTCGAGAACTTGTCAGAGAGAAACGAAGAGCTAAAAGAAGATGGCAGCAATCGAGAGATCCTGCAGACAAAACCATACTCAACAACAAAACTCAAAAGCTTAGAAGAGAAATCCAAAAGCTTAAAGAAGAATCGGTAAACTCCTATCTACAAGAATTATCAGCATATGAAGAAACCGATTACTCGCCCTGGAAGGCAACCAAGAAGATCAAAAGACTCGTAACCTCCGTTCCTCCTATTAGAAGCAACCATGGACCATGGGCCAGAGAGAAGAAGCAAAAAACAGATTTGTTTGCCCAACACCTGGCTGAAGTATTCACTGCCAATCAGGGGCAAATTAATCACCCTATGAATAATATTGACAACCCAAGATCCGAAAATATCACACCGGTTACCCCAAGGGAAGTAGCTGAGGAGATAAGAACTAATCTGAATCCAAAGAAAGCACCAGGATTCGATCTAATCACTGGAGATATTTCAAAGCATCTGCCTAGAAATGATATAGTAATGCTTACCTACCTATTCAACGCAGTCTTCAGATTCAAACATGTCCCTGCGTGCTGGAAAGTTGCGGAAGTGATCATGCTGCCAAAACCCAAAAGGACCACCCCACCGAATGTCAAAAATCCTAATAAGACCGCCTTTCTCAATCAAAGAAAAAAATACCCACGGAAAAAAATAGCGCCCCTGGAAAAAAAATAAGCCCCGGGAAAAAATAGCCGCTGAAAAAATACCCCCGGAAAAACAAATAGCCCCTGGAAAAAATAGCCCCGCGAAAAAATAGCCCGCCTGAAAAATAACCCCGCGAAAAAATAGCCCCTGGCAAAAAAAATAGCCCCTGGAAAAAATACCCCCGGAAAAAATAGCCCCTGGAAAAAATACCCCCGGAAAAAATACCCCCACATAGTTATGTGCAATTAGTTAATTAGCTACCTCTACATCTAAATTTTTAATAATTTGAACCTGCAGGAACCCCAAAAAATGATTTAGAAAAAATGCTTGTCTGTGGATGGGTGCGTGTGGCTATAAATCTTACATTCCGAACTTGAGCTATCAAAAAATATATCAAATTCTGTATGTACTCGAATTGCACGCTAATTACCTGCAAAGGATTATCCCTCGCTCGAACTGCACGTAAAGTTACTTGCGAAGTATTAAGCTTGCATTCAAACTGCACGCAAATAGATAATTATCTATAATTCCAACTTATTGAATTATTTTCTATTCTTCTCCTTCAGAGGTAATAACTTCTCTGTAGTTGCTCTGTAGTAGTCGTAGCAACAACAGTGATCAGAAATGGAAGAAGTTCGAGTGATGTTGAGTGAACGGGGAAAGGATTAGGATTAGTTTTCCCTAATAATACCACATACCCAAGTACTTGCATGCATAGCTATCAGGATATCTGTAAATAATCCCTACACTAATGACTTTTTGCAAAAACCCCTGTTAGCCTAAATAAATTCCTCGTTTTGAATGACTATATAAACCAAAATTTTGAAATTTTATTCAATTTACTTTTAACAATGGAAGTGATAACCTCTAACAAGGGTGGTGAGAAGTTATTGTGTAATGGGTATATGTATGTGGTGCATAAAAGCTGTGCAAGTGGTATTCGTTGGCGATGTTGCAAATACGGCCCATTTAAGGTGATTATTAACAAGCAATTTAATTCATATGACATTGTAATTAAACAAACATAATCATTTTTACAAAGTGAAAATGTTATCTGATTATTTTAAATATCAAGTGTAGATATTACGTATTATTATGTTTGGTTGATTACAATGTTTATTATTTTAATATTTATTACTTTTTTATACAAAATGCAAAATGCGTACAGGACATGAAGAAAAGAGCTAAGGACGTTTTGGCCAAACCAGTACAAATATAAGCAGAAGCTGTATCTACTCTAGAAAATTCTATAAGTGCGGTAATGGCTTCCGATGAGTCGGTTAAGAGAACGTTGAGAAACCATAAGGCAAAAAACCTTCCTGGAACTCCAGTGTCTTTGGAAGATCTAACTGTTGAAGGTATGATCTAAACTACTTTTATTCTCATTTATTTTAAACAGATTACCGATTGTAGTAATTTCGCCAAATTATTTTATTTCAGGAAGTTGGTGTACCACCGGTGAACCAGCCAACGAAAGGAGGTTCTTGCTGCACGACAAGGGAGCTGAAGCAGAAGAACGAATTATCATATTTGCTACAGACGATTGCCTTAAGCATCTTGCCAGTACTACAACCTGATACATGGATGGTAATTTTGCACTTGCGCCTTCTTTATTTATGCAACTGTATGTACTACGAATAAAAGTGCAAGGCTATAACTGCTGCATGTGTTTTATTACATAGAAAAACGCAGTTTACATATGAAAACATGTTACGCACAGCAGTAGAGCAATGCGAAGACAGAAATCTTTTTCCTTACCCAGCGCACATCAAAATTGATTTTGAAAGGAGTGCGATTCAAGCAGTGACAACAATTTTTGGTGACCAAATTCACGTATCTGGCTGTTTTTATCACTTCTGCTAGAGTACTCATAGGAAAATTCAGGAGCTGGGTCTTCAGCAAATATATAGAGAGGACGAAGTTTTCAAAAAATTCTGCGGAATGATGGACGGTTTGGCCTTCTTGCCACCCGAAGATGTACACAGGGGTATGGAGTACCTCAAACAAAATATTCCCACTGGTGCTGCAGAACTTCTGATTTATTTTGATACTACATACGTTTCTGGCACTTATAGACAACTGGGGAATAACGATGGTGTTTTACGGTTTCGAAACATTCCTGCAATGTTTCCACTGAGGTATTGGAATGTTCATCAAACAACATTAGAAGACGAAGAACGTACCAACAACCAAACGGAAGGTTGAAATCACCGGTTTTCTAATTTGGTGGGCCAGAAGCATCCCACTGTATGGGTTTTAATCAATAAGATGAGGCAGGAACTTGCTTGCGACAGGACCAAGATTCAACAACGACTTATTGGAAGGCTTCCGCAAAAGAAAAAACGGCCAGTCTATGAAGTACTGCAAACTCGTTTAAAGGCGCTATGTGAGCAGTATTCAACGGGCACCAGAGACTTAGAAAATTATTTAACCGCGATAAGTCACAACATAAGAACTATAGAAACCGTATAAGTGTAAGTGTGTGTTACTATTACTTCAGATATAATTTGTAGTTTTCAAATGTACAAGTAAAATAATAACATGTTTAGAAGCTTCTCTTGTCAAATCTTGTTGCTAATGTAGGATTATCACAAGACAATATAAAATGAAAATACCAACAAGTATTTTGAACGAGGGTATTTTTCCATGGGTATTTCTTCCGGGGGTATTTTTTCCGGTGGTATTTTTTCCAAGGCGTATTTTTTCCGGGGGTATGTTTCCCGGGGCTTTTTTTCCGGGGGTATTTTTTCCTAGATTCCAAATGACAGACTTCCAAATTATCTGTTTCTGATATTAAGCAAAACGCTAGAAAATGTAGAAGGCGAAACGACAGAAGTAAAACAATTGAAATAATTAGTCTTTCTGTTCCGTCACTTTTAATTCAGTTATTCTATTTGCTCACGTTTGAATATTGAGTGTTAAAACCGGTGATACTAACAATAATTAGGCGAGTGTTCGAACTTTGCAGGAAAAAACTGAAGCAGTTTTTATTTTTGCTGAAGCCAATCGAAATTTTCACGAAGCCGAAAGAATTTTTAATGAACGTTTTCCAGACCGTCCTATTTCGAGGACGTATTTAAGAGAATTTATGCAAAAATTAATTAATACTGGAAGTGTGCAAAACAGGAAAAACCCTCGACAACCCGCAATTTCAGAAGACAAACTAATTCAGATAGTCGGTGAAATGGTAGTACATTCTCAGCAATCAACTTCACATGAAGCTGCGATATGTGATGTATCGGCGACCACTGTCAAAAAGTTTTTAAAACGGTACCATCCATACAAAATGAAGATTTTATACCAGTTGATTGAAGATGATACGGATAGACGCATTGAGTTTTGTGAGGTCACGACCTAAACCATTGCAAGAAACCCATTTTTCTTCGCAATATCTATTTTAGTGCCAAATGCGCTTTTTTTAAATGGGTTTGTTAACAGACAAAATGTAAGATAGTGGTGCGATGAAAATCCCCATGTTTTCCAGGGAAGGTCCCTCCCAATTTCAGCAAAAATTTAATGTGTGGGTAAGAATACTTTGGCTACCATATCGTAGGTCCCTTATTTATCGACGGAAACCTTACTAGGGAATTGTAATTGCACATACTGGAAAATCTTATCCATCCGTTCACAGTTGAGATTGCTGAATATAATCCAAACGAATTTGACAGGGATATCGTATTCCAGCAAGATGGCGCTCCTCCGCATTTTAGCAGACAATTCCGCAGTTATCGCGATGCAACGTATCCTCGACGATGGATTGGTCGTCGTGGTCCAACAGAATGGCCCCCGCGATCCCCTGACCTGACTCCGTTGGACTTTTTTGTGGGGGTATCTTAAATCGAAAGTTTTTGACACAGACCCCGATTGCCTTTTGGATTTACGACGTAAAGTAAAAGAGGCTTGTGCAAATATCGGAGTTGAAACTTTCCAGAAAGTACGGGAAGAGATATTAAATAGGTTTTTCTATTGCCAGGAAGTTCAAGGAGCACAGTTTGAACATTTATTAAAATAGTATTCAGTTTTTGTTGTATAAAATAAGTTTTGTTGTGGTTTCTAATCTTCTTCTTCATTTTTCAATGGTGAACATTTCGAAACCATACCTCTTTTGCTTTAATTCTTAGTTTTTTTCCATAAAGTTGTTATTTTCAATCATCTGTCATTTTTTTCTGGATGAATAGTTTTTTATGAAATTCAAGAATCAGACGCAGAATTAAAATACCTTTCAAGTGAAGTGTCACTCGACCACCATTGCTATTTAAGAAAATAGATTAAGATGGCGCCTAGCCGCCATTTGGAAAGTTATAAAATTTGAATATGTACTAGAAAGTAGCGTTTAGCCTTCCATTAAAGTACACAAAATTTTGTGACAAAATATCAAATCGTTCAAAAGTTAGTAGGCGGGGGAGGATATTGTACGACCGCACTGTATTTATTGGTTGCATTCTTTTTGTAAATAATTACAAATATGCAAAGTGGTATAGTGTCTTAATTAAAACCGAATGATTTTTTTCCAAACTTTCTAGCTTAAAGCTAAAATCCCTAAAACGTCAAGAAATATTTATCAAACATTAGCTTCGGGTAAAATATCCTAAGACAAGAACTTTTTGTGCTTGCGAAAGAAGCCGTTTGAGAAAATCAACATTAACACGAGCATCTTGCAGAGTCAACATATTCGTACTAACGTCTTTGTAAGAACTGTTTTTCTTGTATAATAAAGTCTAATAGTTACAGGAGCTACACAAATATTTAAATACACGTTTATTTTTTATAGTTAACCTAAGTGAATTAGCATTAAGCAGATATACTAATTTAAATGCACAAAAACTCTTTAAGGATAAAAAAATTAGGAATTACCATTTAGTTCATTTTTCTGCGTCTCTACGATTTTGTTAATTTAGCGTAATTATAGGGGGAAATGTTATATGGCATTGTGCCATTAACAAAGAATAATATTAATAGTAAAAATATATGATTACTTAAAATATTGAATACGCGTCTACAGAACTCACTGAATTTATTGGAGCGTAATTTGTATATCGATCCCAGGCTTATAAAGAATATTCTCAAAATACTAGTTAAACTGTATTTGATGAAATAAATTGATAAAGTAAGAATGGTTACAAGTCTTTTACAACGGGAGTTTGCTCCACTTCACTGCATACTACAAATATTTGGGTTACTACCATTGCAATGGACCAGTAATGGGAACCACATAACAGGAAAACCGCTTTATAACATGGTTTCGATTGTCGGGCGTGTTATTTTGTTTATCATTATTTTGTGCAGCATCATTTATTCTATCCTTCCTTTTCCGAGGACCATATTTGATTATCTGCATAAAGTTTATATTACTCTCACATTAATTAATTTGATAGTTGTAACATATTTTAATAATTTGTGCTATAAAAACTTGAAAACCATGTTGATAGAATTCGTAAAATTCGATGACTTATTACGAGAATGGGGATCTGAAAGCAATTGCAAATCCTTAAGATATATAACAATAGTTTGTTTTCTTGCCAAAGTAAGCTGTAAAACTTTCTTTTATATAGAATTATTCGTCGCCGACTTTTTCATCAATCATACAGCTATACTGTACAGTGTGTCATTCTACGCTACTGAATTAATTATTTCTTCTATAAACTACCATTTCTTTGTTTGCCTCATGATTATAAGAGAAATGGCTCTTAGATTTAGCACAATAATACTAAGCGTAGAAACAACAAGAGAGAATGAAAGAAAAAGAATTGTTGAATACGTTAGGTGCTACCACACGTTATATTCGCTAGTAAATAGTGTCGAAAAGTACTTTTCATTACAAATACTGTTTATAATCTTCTTTGATTTTTCTACAACAGCCGTCAACTGTTACGATTTGGTTTCTAAATATTACAGCAGCTCAAACGCTAACTATTGGTCTCCATCTGTAGCATCCTCGCTGAGCGAATTATGCGACATTACTTCAGACTTGTTCCTGGTGATTATATCTTCGCACTTATGTAATAATAGCGTAAGTAGCTACGTATGGTGTTTACAATGGGTGTTCAAAGAAAAATCAATTAGAATCGAGTGTTCAATAGCACAACGTATGTCTTAGAACACTTCGTACCATATTTCACTTTGACATTTTCCTATGATGGGGTTAAGGTATAGTATTTTTGCAGTACTAACAAAAACATGTAACTAAAAATTATTCAGAAGTGTGGAAAGCAGTTACATTATTTTTATGTTGGACAATATCAATAAAATTTATCGTACATTTTTAAATCTACGGTGTAAGTAGTTACATTACAAAGAAATACCAGGAGATTCGCGGGAGAGTATGAGCCTACCATTCCATAAACAGGCAACCCCAAATACATCTCTGATTCATGATACCGCTCAGAGAAGTTATCGTGTGATATGTATTTTGGGTTGGCTATTTTTTTAATAGTACGCTAATGACTTTTCTGTGAATCGTCCTGAAGAGGAGATTAGGGAAACGCTAGAAATAATTTCGAGGAAAAGCAGTGCGGATTTCGAAAGAAAAAAGTATCCAATACTTATTATTCACCTTGAGACAGTGAAAAAGCTGTAGCTTCAAACGAACAAGTTCACGTATGCTATAAAGAGTAAGTAAAGGCGTTCAACAAAGTGAAAGGGGTAGATGGTTGGAGGTATCTGGAAATGAATAGAGTGAAGAAAGAATGAACAGAAGCAGTCTACAGTTTAAAGTAGTCCTGTAGAAGTTGTAAAATATAACAATCCACCAGGAGAGAATTGAGACAGCGATGTGTGCTGAGTCCCCTACTATTCGCCATAGTACTTGGTAAGGTAATTAAAGATGGCAAGAAGTCAACAAGAGCGTATTCAATGAGTTACTTGAGAATACAAAAATATAGCAATACTTGGCTCGAGCGAACGAGAACTGCAAAATATTGTTATCGTATACTTGACAGAACCACTAAACATAAGTATGACAATTAACAAAGAAAAACTTAACTGTGGCCGCATAAGTGCAAAGCAAGGGATACACAATATAAAAATAAATAAAATTGGAGATGCGCAGTTAAAACAGGTCGACAAGTACAAATATCTAAAGGCAATAATACAAAAAAATTGCAAAATGTACAACGACATAGACCAAAATAAACTGAGTAACAGGAAGGTTCTTCGGTGCAATTAAAAGAACGATTTTAGAAAAGAAAGTCACAAGCAAACAAAATTGGAAAAATGTAAACAAATTGCGCTACCGACACACACACACTACAGCGAGTTGTAGCCAACTATAGACACCAAAACAAGGTAACTCGAATTGAGCTACGATGCCTAAGAAAATGAGAATGCAAGACAAATTAAACAAAATCCGAATCTAAGTGCACAGACGAAACTTCAACGTGGAACGAATACGACACATAATACAGCAAAACTAATTAAGATGAAGAAGAATTAACTGTGATGAGAGTTCAAAACTACACAAAAAAGCATTGGAGGACAAAACAGGAATAGGAATACAAAGAAGACCGAGAAACAAGTGAAAAAAAAAATTCAGAACAGAGGGGAAAGAGGAACGAAGTAACACGAGTAGCCATACAAAGTTGAAAATGCAATGAAATGTGGAAAAGGAAGCCCGAGGAAGACTACTCTAATACACCTACACCAAAAGGTACGAAAGACAACTGGGTTAAGTAGCTAAATAATTAATATACCCCACCAACATACGAAATTATAAGGTTCTGCTAACACCAACATGAAATATCAAATTCTAAATGTAAGAATAAAGCTAAGACATACGTTCTCTTGTTCCAAGGTAACCTAACTGATTTATTTAAATTAGTTATACTAATATAGTTAGTTGTAACGCATAATATACCATTGCATATTACATAGTTTTTTTAATAATTATTTTAATAAATCTTCCAGTTGAAGAATTAATTTCTGTAACTTCCAGATAAAAAGTATTAGAAGGGCCTTATTGATTATATCCAGGAATAATAACGCACCAACAGTTGCAAAGGAGGTAAATGTACTTCAAAATTAGACTAGTTACAACGACAATGATTGATTTTATGTTTTAGATAAATAATTTTGCTCTACAACTTTTACACGAAGAACTCAAAATTTCTGCTAGTGGGTTTTTCGAAATAGATGGGAAACTTATGTTTGCCGTATGATGTATGTAATTACAAAAATAAAATAACATTCATGCGGTATTTTTTCAGATAATCAGTGGAATGATGGGTTATATCGTTATTTTAATTCAGTTTGATTTGGATTATCTGCCAGGTAATGAATAAATAAACTTATATACGAGATACAGCACTGAACAAGACGCACCACGACATTAAGTCCTTCCTTCCTCCTGAAAAATACATAAACTTTTGCAACTCAGTTGCTAACTTTTTATTATTCAATAGACTCTATTGATTATTGTTGTTATGTGCACAACCCTTTTTTTGTAATTTTATTCTCGTAAAATTATTAAATAAAAGCCATTTAAACTAGAGATTGAAATTTTAAAAATTACTCTATTATTGTTCTCTCTCTCCGGGTGCCGTCTCAGATTCTGAGGTTAGCGATCACCATGGCGTATCTCCATCTGTCACGTGCTGTATGTATCAGCGTTTCTCTGTTCATCCCCAACCAATTTCGTATGTTGCTCATCCACGATGTTCTCCTTCTTCCTCGAGCCCTTTTCCCCTCAATCTTTCCTTCCAATATGTATTGTAATGTTATATATTTTTCGAGTCGAAGTATGTGGCCAAAGTAGGACAGTTTCCTTTTTTTAATATTGTCTACCAATTCCCTGTTTTTTTCCGATTTGTCTTAACACTTCTTCATTACGTACTCTTTGTGTCCATGAAATTTTCCGAATCCTTCTGTAGGTCCACATTTCGAAGGCAGCTAATCTCTTTGTAGTGTCTTTTGTGAGTGTCCATGCTTCACAGCCATATAGAAGAATAGACCATACGTAACATTTTAAAAGACGCAGTCTTAGTTCTAAATTAAGGTGTTGGTTACACAGGATCGTTTTAAATTTAATAAAGGCTAACCTTGCAATCTCTATTCTTCTCTTTATTTCGCCTTTACAGTCCATTTTTGAGTTGATTGTGCGGCCTAAGTATTTGTATTCGTTAACTTGTTGGATTCTGGTGTTGTCACTCATAATGTTTGTATTAATATTGTTCTTGCTAATAACCATAATCTTAGTTTTATTCGTATTTATTTTTAACCCCATGTTAGCACTTTCCTCCCTTACTCGATCTAATAAGTTTTGCAGGTCTTCTTCACTTCCCGCTATCAGAGCCGTGTCGTCGGCATATCTTATGTTGTTTAATAAAACTCCGTTTATTTTAATGCCTTCTGATCGTTCCGCCACAGCGTATTCTATTATCTTTTCTGAGTATACATTAAACAAAATGGGTGAGAGAATGCACCCTTGGCGTACTCCTATGTTAATATCTACTTCTTCTGTTAACTCATTGTCTACTCTGATTCTAGCTTTTTGTTTCCAATATAAATTTTTAATTATTCTTATATTTTTCCCATCCAATCCAAGTTGATGTAGTATATCTATTAGTTTTTGGTGTTGAACTCTGTCAAAAGCCTTTTCAAAGTCAATATAACAAATGTACAGATCTTGATTCATGTCTAAGCATTTCTCAGCCAGAACTGTCAAGCTGAGAAGCGCTTCTCTGGTACCCATTCCTGCTCTGAATCCAAACTGGGTATTACTGATGTTATCTTCGCATTTGTTTTTTATACGTTCATATATTATCCGGAGAAATATTTTTAACACGTGGCTCATCAAGCTGATGGTTCTGTATTCATTGCATTTTGTTGCATTTGTTTTCTTGGGAATTGTTATAAATATTGATTGTAGCCATTCATTAGGCAGTTCGCCTTGTTCGTAAATCATGTTGAAGAGTTTGGTGAGCGATTTGAGTCCTTTTTCCCCTATGTGTTTCAGAAACTCTGTTCTCATGTCATCTGGTCCGGGCGATTTTCCTTCCTTACTCATGTTTATTGCCTTTTCCACTTCCTCTATTAGAATTTCCGGTTCTTCATATTGACTATCTTCCACATCTTCTATGTATACTTCTCTTCGGTTATCATTATCAGAAAATAATTCGGCTACATAGGATTTCCATGTTTCTTTTTTCTCTTCACTGGTTAACAGGGGTTGATTGCGATGATTCGTTAAATTTCCCGAACATTTTTTTGTTATATTTCCACATAACTCTCTAACTCGTTTGTGTAATTGGAAACTATTATGCTTCTTCTGTAGATCTTCTATTTCTTGGCATTCTTCTCTTATCCATTTTTCTTTGGCTTCTCTTATTTTATTTTTGATTCTTATATCAATGTCACGGTATCTTTGTTGATTTATTTGTTTACACTTTCTTCTGTCTTCCATGAGATCCAGTATTTCGTCTGTCATCCATACTTTTTCCTTTTTCCTTTTTGTGTTTTTAGATAGTGTATTTTCAACTGAATATGAAATTGCATTTTTTACGCTCTCCCACATGTTTTCCACACTTTGTGTTTCGTCATTCTCGTTTTTTCTGATTGATTGATTGATTCTCCAAATGTTCTTGTAGTTCGCCAGCTTTTGCTGGTATTTTTAATTCTCTTATATCTACGTCTGATTTCTTTGGCTTTTGTATCTTTTTCAGTTCCAGTCTCAGCTTGATTATAACTGGATTATGATCTGACTTGATATCAGTACCTGGGTATGTTTTTGCACTTACTACGCTGTTCCGATCTTTGGTTGATAAGGACAAAGTCAATTTGGTTTCGTACTATTCATTGTTGGTTATGTTGCGGAGAAGTCCACGTATACAGTCTTCTATTCGGTAAGGAAAACCATGTATTGGTTACAATCATTTCTTTTTCTTGGCAGAATTGGATAATCTTATCGCCTCGTTCATTTCTATATCCCAATCCATAGTTCCCAATTATATTGTCTACTCTTCCTTTTCCAATTTTGGCGTTAAAGTCTCCGCATATTATACTAATGTCGTGTCGTTTCGTACTCTCTAAAATGTTAATAAGTTGATCATAAAATTCATCTATTTCGTCTTCTTCAGCGTCTGTAGTAGACGCATACACTTGTATTATATTTATGTCTATCGGTGTACCTTTGCGTTGTATCATTATCATTCTGTCTGATATAGGTACAAAGTTCTTTACACACTTTTGCACTTCTTTCGATATAAATATGGCAACGCCATATTGATTATTATCGTCTTCTCCAGAATAATAAACTGTGACATCGTCCATGGATCTGAATGATCCGTTTCCTTTCCAGCTAGTGCTACTAATTCCTAGTATTTCCACATTCAGTCTGTTCATTTCTTTAATTGTTTTTGCTAGCCTTCCAGCGTCATGCCAAGTTCTAACGTTCCATGTTCCTATTTTGGTTGGTTCTTTCGATATATTCATCCCGGGGATTCTTCGCACCCTCTGGCCACTTAAGGCCTGCCGGGCACTGAGGGCCATTTGATTAATAGTTTGAGTTGTATACTAAATCCCTAAAATAAACACGACAATGGAAAATCCCGCTAAGTGTGAAGTGCGCACTGTGATTTGTTTTCTCCACGCAAAAAATAAAAACACTCTCAAAATGTATCATCAAATATGGGAGGTTTATCGCCAAGGCATCATGAACGATGTAAAGACTAGACACCAGTGTACGAATTTCACAGATGGCCGGCTCAACGTGCATGATAAGAAATTAAGTCACCTTTGGGAAAATGTGGAAATGCGGAAAATGTGAACAAGAAAATTCGTGAAGATGGGCATTTCACTATTTCGGAAACAAATTTTCCTCAAATTTCACATACGGTGCTGTATGAAATTATCACGAACAGGCTTTGTGCGAAGTAGGTGCCAAACATGTTGACGGATGTAAGTTAACAAAAATTAGCGAATGACCTCTACAGTGACCTTCCTGCATCGCTACGAAACTGATAGCGATAAGTACCTGAATCATATTGTAATTGGCGACGACATTTGCATCTCGTAAACAAATGTTGAAACCAAGCAACAACCAATGCAGCCGAAGCGTGTAACCCTAAGCCAAAAAGTTCAAGCAAACTTTCAAGAACTGAAAGCTATGGTTGCGGTTTTTTCGGATAGGAAAGTTGTATTGTTGGTTGATGTTCTGGAACGTGGTAACTACAATTAATGTAGGCGTGTATGGTGGGACCTTAAGAAGATTGAGATGGAGAACAAAATGAGACTTCTGTAGCCCTGGTTGTACAAGATAACACCCGACCGCACGCGGTAGCTCGCATCGTCCACTCATTTAGCAATTAAACTGTAAAATGTTTAGCTACCCCCCCCCCTATACATTCCGACTTAGTACAGAGTCATCTCTTCCCCCATTTTAAAAATGTTTAAGAATCCACAACCATTTTCTTGACGACGGCGACCTCAAAACGACAATACAAAATTGGTTTTCGTCACAGACGGCGATCTTCTTCTTGTACCACGATATGATCAGTGTTTAAATTCGAATTGTGACTATGTAGAGAAATAGCTGAGAAGTGTATCTAAAATTTAAGCGTTGTAAATTTTTTCTAACTTAACGGTTCCCAGTAAGCCTCGTATATTGAAGTTAGTACTCTTAAATTTCCCTGAGTCCTTTTTTATTGCAATATTGTTATATTATTTCATACTTCTGTTGTTTCTCTTTTTTTTTATGCAACACGTTGTCTTTTTTATGTGTCTTAATTCTTCTGGTTGTTTCTCAATTCGTTATTTTAATAGAACATCCTATACATTATAATATGTTTGTATTTTTTTGCTAGGTTTTCATCAGTATATGATTTCCCAATTTGTAATAGTAGAAAGTGAATTGTAAAAGATTAGTTGCCATTGAGAATGGCTACAACAAAATTATCTACATTGTGTTGTATGTGAAAAATAATGTTGACCTATATTAGCAATTTCTTGAGAATTGGTGGAGCATTTAAAGACGTAAAATACCCATGATCATGACTATAGAGCAGATTATATGCAAAGCGCATATATTTTAATTTTTGGATATCTTTGGATATACTCAATTATGTGGACGAATTACACTAATGAGAGTTAATTAACGCTAATTAGTGATTGTATATATTGCATACTTGGGCATGCGCTGCATATGTTTGCAAAAGTTGCATAAACTTGCATATTTTGGCCTTTTGCATTACTAGTTTGTAAATTTTCGTCAAGTGGTCAAAACAAGATTATGCAATTCCGAGTAGTGCACACAGATCACCGACAATTCACAGCTGGCCAGCTAATGACCTGTGCCTGGAATTCCCGACAGTTTGAAGTTTGAAGTACCGACCTAATCCATTTTATTACTTGTTTCTTGTTTTTCAATGGAGGATGGATATTGAGTGGGATACATACCTACATTTTCTTTTTAGTTTACAAAGTATTTTCACTTATTGAGTAATATTATAATAGCATCTTCTCTCGTCGTTACCACGTGTTCGATACTCCGACAGTGTTGATCTCTTGCGAATATTATACATATTATATACCTTTTTCTTCTCATTCATTCATACTACCGTTCCCCCCCCTGGAAACTGCTTCCGCATTACTTCTTGGGGATGCGGGCGTCCCATACACACTAAACATTCATGCAACATACACCCTAAACTTAACTAAGCAAAATGCGGTCGCCTCAGTCAGGATTCGAAACCTCGACAGATCGGACCGAATTTCGCGTGACCTCGAGTGGCAGTGCGTTTCCGCACTACTCCATCGAGACCCTACATATTATACATATACCTACAATGAGTAAATCGAACAAGATTGCTTCATGGATAAAACCATATCCCGAACTAGTAATGGATGGCGACAAAATATTTTGTCGAGCTTGCAGCAAACTGGTAAGTTAAATAATTTTTCTTATATAAATTTAAATTATTTTTCATATTATTATGTACGTAACTAAAACAAAGTCATGACTGGGAAGGCAATGTTTGTTTTTGTTTTTAACGAGAATCAAAAGTTCCTATATTAATATTGAATTAATTGTCGTTGTAGGGGTCTTCTGAGAGAAAATCCTTGGTAGATCAGCACACTAAAACTCCTTCACATATTGCAAAATCTAAAAATGGAAGCGAAGCAATAGTTCTCAGCAAACCACGATTCAATGTTCAGGAACGAGTTCCAAAAAATCGGAGGAAGAAGAATTTAATAAGGAGTTATGTAAGGCAGTAATTTCGTCTAATATACCGTTATCGAAATTAAATAATGTTAATTTAAAATCGTTCTTAGAAACATTTTGTAAACAAAATGTACCCGACGAATGCACCTTACGAAAAAATTATGTAAATTCTTGTTACAATGAAATAAGGTCTGAAATTAGACAATTAGTGGGTAGTAATTTTCCTTATATAACCGTAGATGAAAGTAAAGAGTTTTGATTAAAATTTCCTCGCATGGGTGGTTATTTTTCAAAGGTTGGACAAATATTGTAAAGCAATTTTTTTATTGAACTTCAGATTGTATTGATTTGATACGTACAGATATATACGAATATGTAATGAACGCGTAGCGGCTGAAATTCTGTTAGTACAGTGCAAGGATATTATACATTTATAATATCCTTGGTACAGTGTCTGAAAAGACAAAGATATTGAGACAGGCGGAAAGGAAACGGAATTAAATTAAAGATATGTGCACTCCTGACACCATTTTTGAGGGATATATCTTTGGAAAGAAACGTTTCTAAATAGGGTAGAAACAAATCAAGTTGTTATAAACAATTTCTGAAACCGGTCACGCCTCAATTTTGTGCCATAACGCTTAATTTTTGTATAGTTTTTCCTAGGTATGTAAATTCACTTTGAAGTGTGTCACTTCAATTTCTGATGTAATGCTCTCCAGCGTTAATACTCTAAAGTTTAATGAAGTGGAACGTAATTTAAGCGTGCCGTTTCTGTTGGTAATGGCAGTAGTTGTTTGGGAGTATGGGGACAACTAGAATTTAAATTATTATACAGTCATGCTGCAAAAAGACGTACAGGATGTTTCGGTTTCTCTTGTGCATAATAGTGCGAGTTTTGCCTATTCACTTCATAACGGTTTGAGAATTTTGCCGCAGCGCTAAGCAATTCACAATTTATAAAAGATGGATCCAAAAGAAGTTGATTCTGAAATAAATTACAAAATTGCAATCTTCTCTGAAGTTCATTATTCTGCAGTTCGTGCACCAAAATAACGTGATTAGAATGGAAACAATTTGCTTTTAGAATCTTTTTCACTGAAGTTCTACTAATACTCACATTTGTACTTAGATCGATTTTCAGTAACAACTTATAACACTGCTAGATCATTTTCGACGTTCGTAATCGTTCTGGGCCTACATCGTCGTGAATTAACAAATTTATCTTTATTTCTTGAGGAAGTTTCAAGCCGTCTAAATATTTTTAGGCGGTGGTTTTCTAGTTTGATAGCGCCCAAACTATAAATTGCTGCATTTTTGCACGTTCACAAGAAATAAGATCTTTTCACCTTATTTGACTTGTTACGGGCCAAACGAGCTTTTTCGTTGACCCGCAACCGGATAGGTGGAAAAAGACCTACAGCTTAGCTCAGAGGAGTAGGGGGGGTTACGGAACCCGCTTACGGGAGGAAATCTTTCTAGTTGTGTACAGGGTATGTCGAAATTAACGGGCGCCACTTTCTAAATCACAGCTGATTAAATATACAACAATAAAAGAGGTAATAAATTTCGAAACACATATAATTAAATGATTGAAAGTAAATGACGATACAAAAAAAATGACAGCAAATGGTGATATTATAGTTCACTACTACAAACGGTTAAACGCCCCTGGCTTACGGCATTTAAATTCTTCAAACAAATCTACGTGGCCATTGGCGTCTGAGTTTACAAGAATAATACAATATATAATTACTTTTTACCATTAACAGGAAAAGAAAATGACAATTGACGACTGAAGGTCGCTTTTTATCGCATCAAAAAGAAAGGGTTCAATCACTTGAATTTTGAAAGTTAAACGCGTAAAAGGTTTTTTTCACAACACAAAAACTAGTTCTTTTACCTTGGCTTTCGGTAAATAGAGTAGAGATAGAGGCAGGCACAATTTTGGGATGTTATTGTGTTCTTAAGAAGCCGGAAAAATCCACGGGCACGCCCCTGAAGACTGGATCGAATGGAGTCAACGTTAAGGGCCATAACTTCAATGCGTTCGTCGCAACAGCGGCACTACCAGAGGGATCAGAAATGGGCTCGATATTAATCCGCCAAAGGCGATCGGCAATTTCACAATAAATTGCCTTTCCAGGAATAAAATTCCAGTGTGTTTCTTTAAATCCGACACTTGTCGATGGTTCTGTTCACCCCACGATGAAAATAGCCATACAAAAATCACGCGATGGACACCCATCGAAAACCGAAGCCGCCCCTGCAGTACTTAATTACGGCACTTATCGTCAGCGACGTAGCCGAAGGAGACATTAAGTCCGACTCTTTTTTCTTAATTCATTTACGGTCCCCGAAGATGGTATTTGGGCGACCGGGCCGAACGAAGGTGGAAATTCGACTGAAGAACCAAACGCAACGCGCACCTGCATTGCCCAAAAAGATTACACCACATTGCTAAATATGGTGCAATCAATTCTGGAACAAAATAAGACGTGAGACTTACGAGAATTGTTTTTGATCGGCAAATCTAGCCTACAACCCTTTGTAGCTTTCAAAGGCTTTGCGAAAGTGGCCTCCATAACTCAATCTTAAAAGAAAATAATATAGCGATCGGCTTAAAAATGGCAATTAAAATAGAATTTTGATTCCTATGTAGCGGCAATAAAAATACGAGTTTAATTCAGATGACTGGGCAAAATTAAATGAACATAACAGACTTAGTACTGTCATAAGTAGACAACACCGATTAAATTAAATTTATTAATGAAACGTGGTTGCCATGCTGAATGCATGTTAGGTTACGTGAACCACTTTTAATGGGGCACAGCTTAACTGGCCCACCTTAGAAACGCGCATAGGGGTTCTAGTTCTATGACTAAACTGCTGCAAAGATCAAAAGTCAACAATAAACATACATTTATCAAAATGTACTAACCTTTCTGTAACAAATTGTTGGAGTAATACGTTAAACTGTTACGAAAATCCAAATAGATTTAAAGCAAACTAGCGGATCTTAAATAATAAAAATACCGACGCATTTTCGAGAACACCCTATATAACTGTAGTGGTTACCTGTTCCTGTTATCGATGTAAATTTCTCTACAGTATCCAATTTCAATTTTTTAGTAATACAACGAACCACACTCATAAAGTAATTTTACATTTTTATCACACAAACGAAATATGTGGCCAAACAGACATATAACAAACATGCAAATGACACATGAATCGAGATGAAATCTCATTGAAACTGCTATTGTGCAAAATTTCAACTCAATCAGCGAAAATGGAAGGGCACATTGTAAGTCGATTTATTATATTTCCACATACGGATAGGACGAAAGGGACAAAAGAGCAAATGATGCGTAAGTTGGCCTGTGCATTTGTTAACAGCTCTCAAATAAATTAATGAAATCTGTTTGAAGTGTGCGGTTTCCACGTGTATTATGGATTAGTTTCAAAGTTCAGCACGAACGTACGTCATATTTCAGCAAATGACATTCCCTACTGAAAGCAAACCACCAGGGATTCTCTGTGCATATGTGAGCTGCATTTAGATTTAAGTTGATGTGTGAAAATATGGTGATATTTAGAAATGTAAGCCTAAGGCTGTGTCATCGTTTTTAATATACTGTGTAAAAGATAAATTCAGAATAAAAGTGGATCTTTATATTAATCAAATGTGCAGCTGTTCAAATACGTGGATATCCTTGTCGGGAGGGAAACGAACTTCAATGTGTAAAAAAGAGAAACCTGAAGTAAATAGTTAAATTATTATCAATTTCGAAAACAATAATAACAATTTGAACTTATAATTTTTAGCAGTTAATAATCTTAAATAGTGTGATGCAGTGGCGGCTGGTGAGGTTTCAACCAGGATGGGTGCATTTTAATTTTAAAAGCAACAATATATGTTAATATAAGAAAAAACCCACCTGAAATTAATGTGAAATTCTTAAAAACACGTTAAAAATTTTAAAATCAATTCTTGTAAATTGCTGTCAAACAATAATATAAGATAGTCATCAAATCAGTAATTACTAAAAAATAATTCTGCTCGTCGATTTTTCATCAAAATAAATTTGTCCCCAACTTTTTCTTCACAATTATCAATTTCCGTAACTAACTCCTACTGATAGATATTGTAGCCAAAGCATTCAAGCGATCGTTCAACATGGCGTTTCGTAAAAAGCTTTTTACACTCTTTAATGTGAAAAGCAACGTTCAGCTTCGGCGGTTGTCGTAGGTGTTGTTACAATAATATTTAGCATTCTCAGTGTTTCCATAAAAGGTTCTTGAAGATTATTTTTTAACAAAAATGTTAAAATATTCACAGCACCCGATATTTCTTTAAAACCCAATCTTGTGTATATAACTTCTAACTCGCTTTATAACCTTGTCTTAGAGAGCACGGGATAAAAAGAAACTACTCTGTCTAAAATCCAAGTATAAGTTTATAAGTCTCTGCAGAAAAACGATAGGTGTAACACCTGTTCTGTGCTTTTCACTCAATTTTTTGTGTTAAATTTAAATTTGGCGTGGGCCTGCCTAATGTTTTCAATTGAAGTTTTTCTTCAATCGAAAGTCTTGAAAAGTCAATCTTTAAAAGGTTATTGACACTATTCATTGTTTACTAATCACTAAACTGCGCTTTGTTCTGTTCGGCCCACTAAATGAATGTTATAATCAACAATCATAATATACGTACGGTCAGGCGATGTTTCCCGAATATAGAGAATCATGGGGGCGGAATAGATGCCACCTTCGCGCCTGTCGATTTAATCGCGCAAGACGAGCGCGAACTTTGCGGCGAAAATTGCGGAATGGATGACAATTTAAACGTTAAAACGTTAGCTATAGAAAACAAACTTTTGCAGAGTTAGTTAATTTTAATTATTATTTAAATACAGAAAAGAAAATTTATTTTTAATATTTTAATCAGGGAGGGGGGCGTACGCGTGTCCATTTATTGAGAAACCGCCACTGGGTGATGGTAGCTCAGTTGGTAGAGCGCTCGCTTTCTGAGAAAAAAGTCGGTTCTTGGGTTCGAAACCCCAACATGACTAAGCACATTTATAAAAATCTTGCGCTGCAACCTACCATGCACAATTTCCCAATCCAATTTGCAACCGTGGGATCTTAATACTAAAACCTTTTCTGGAATTTCTGTCATTCGGATTCGACATTAAAGTATAGCCCCCCCCCCCATATCGCTGTGGGACGAAAAGGTTGATAATGAAATTACTATTAGTTTCGTTTTTAAAATCCAAATTTAACAACGTTTATTTATGAAATGTTTTTCTCTCATGTTTTGCAATATAGTAGATGATATCTTCAAGAATGTTATGACCTCATGAATAGTGAAGGAGGTGGCTCTTCGTGCTAACAACGAGGTTGAATTTTCAAGGAAATTAAAACGCTAAATCTTCTCAGTAATCCTATAATACGTTTTCGTTTTAACTAATACACACTAATCTCATTTCCAGGGGCAAAACTGAAAGAACATGGAAAGTTAACTAGAAGACGAATTATTCCAAAGAATCCTAGTTTGTGAGGCCAATATATTAATAAATATCCTAAGAATAAAGGTAATTTGCGCAAAACTATAAAATTATTTAAAAACACAAAATGGACAAGTGTTTAATACAAACAAATAATCCACGTGCAATATGTACTTCAAATATCGCACAATTGAGTGGTAAATTTATATATATTTGAATTCATAAATGAAATTCCTCAAAGTTTGTGTTCCCGATCTAGATGTCAAGATCTCTTCCAAAAATTTGTTTTAAGTATTATGTAAAATTTCTAACAATCATGTTATTTGTAATAAAGTGCTTTTGAAGTAAATGTAATCCGTTTAAAAGTAAACATAAACAAACCACACAATAAGTAGAAGTGAGTCTCTTATAAATGTTACATTTTAATGTATTGTCGTTGAAAAGCTATTGTTTAATAATAATCGGGTTCGGAATAGATACTTTCAAATTTCTTTGGCAAAAGAGATGCGTGATAAAATAATTAAACCAGATAAGGCTATTAATTCCTCACGTATATTCTTTAAAACCTTGATAAATGCACAGAATGTCTTCCAGATATGGAGCCCAGTAAATAAATGGATACCTGCAATTGCTGTTAGATAAAATATGGGGTTTAAAATAATTCCTAAATAGTTCAACTGAATTAGAAGCTTATTGTGTTGTTGTTTGCCTTACATATTTCTAGAATTGCTTCTTCTACATAGAAGTGCCATATCGACGTAAGATGTAGTAAACCATTTAAACCCAGATAAATTCTATAGCCGCAGGTCTATATAACTCCCTTCTCTTGGATATGTAATTGTAGGTAGCGATATTGAACGTTTATCATGATGAGACCAAAATACTTCAATTTTCTTTCTTTTACGGTCGTCATGATCTCTTTAGTTTTATTGATTCGTCTCATAGGTAATATGGAGGGTACTCTTACTTTGAGCATACGACGATAACACCACGTTTCGAAGGCTTCTAGTCTCTTGCATGAATTTTCTGTAAAGGTCCGCCCTTCTATTTCGTATAGTAAGTAGTACTGAGAACTTCCGCACTCGGATTTTAATCTTTAGATTGAGATAAATATCACTCAGTACTTCTTTCAAACGACTTTATACAGCCCTTACCTTTTCAATGCAAATACGGATTAGTGATTTTATTTGTCATTAAGGGTACAACCCCTTTGTTTGGCTCTCCGTAGGTAAGCAAATTAATAGTTACACCACTAATTTTTGACAAAGGAAATTCAGAAACGAAACTTAAAGTGGTACGCCATGCTTGTATTTAAACAACCAGCATCCTTGACAATCCAAGGACAATTGCCTTTAATTTATTGCTGTTATGATAAATATTATTGAAGCTGTAATTTCGAAATGTACTTAGGAATTATAATTGCAATGAACAGGATAATTTACCCTAATTTATATTTTTCCCCAAGTGCGTTGTCACAAAAGTATAGAAATAATCAAACAATTTTTCATGCGATTTAGATCAGATAGAATATGTAAACTTCAATAATTGAAGATAAATTTTTAGCACAATTTTGATTATTATCTGTACGATAACAATAAACTTTAAACAATTTTCTGATTTGTCAAATTCTATTTGACATAGGTAGGCCATTCAAATATTATCTACATTACTACCTGCACACATGTACATCTTATGAAATTCATATTTAGTAGTTCAAGAAGGAGCCTTGAAAAATACCATACAAATTCTACTAACTATTAATATTTCCTAAAATATATGCAGGTACCTATGGCGATTTATAAACAAAATCATAATTGTTGCAGATGTGGTTCTCCTTTACTAAGAGTGTTCTAATACCTCCGTTTAAGAATGCGGTACAAAGCGATTCAGGGAAAATGAATCAGTTTGATTTCCCGGTTATTTGAGGTCTTTGAAAAACTATTTTGGGATAGATTTATAGAAACTAATTTGTATTATGTAACTCCGCAATCCAAAGTATCTGAAATGACTGCATCTCCGCAACTCTTTTTCTCGCATGTGATAGCTAGAACTACTTTTGTTTCATTTTCCATTTTATGTTAATACCGCACTAATTTGAAATAACAGACCGAATTCACATTTTTTAATATTTCAGGACTCCTAAAATAATGTAAAAGTTCCCCAACCTCAAACGTATTATCAGTGTTGGAGTTCTTGCTCACAAACAGTATCCTGCTGTTCTTGGCGTTACGACACACACTGTATTTTTGTTTACTTGTCTTAATTAATCTTTGAAGGCATTTTCTGAGTCATGATGTTAAAAACAAAAATTAAATAAAAGTGGTAATACGACACCCAAGTATTCCTCTAGAAATTTCGAATGGTTCCGATAGATTCACATAGACACGTATTTAGCCTTTCTGCTGTTGGTAGATATTTGCGATAATTCACAGGTCTCTATAGCTTATTCTAGACGCTTATACGCCGTTTGCCTAGGTTTGGTTATGAATCGTTTTCTCTAAGTCCAAGACGCACATGAATATATCGCAGTTAACATTCCTTTCGCCTTGGATAAGCACCTGTAGGCTAAAAAGTAGTTCTCATATGCCTAAACCGTTTCCGAATCCGAGCTATACTTCGTTGATGTTTAGGTGCAAGTATATGATATACAAGAATAGCTTTCAAGGCCGTGGCTCATTAGGCGAGTAGCCAGGTGTTCTTCGTACTTTTTCGCTGTAAATTTTACTGGAATGGGAAAAAAAGTTGAATGTTTTCCGTCTTATATATTTTGTTGAATAGCTGTACTATTTTACTCTCGTTTTATTATTGGTATCTCGCGTCGTTCATTGTGGAATAATTCCTCCATGTATTACTTCCATCTATTTTTTCTGTATTCTATGTCCTATATTTATTCTTCCTTGTTTATCAATAATCATGCTTATGTTGTTTCTTTTTTACAATTCCTGCTGCTTCATTAATTTCTCTATGTAAGTTGCAGGTGTCGAGCTTTGATTCCAGTTCTTCATTTTCTTTGCACCTTTCTATTAGCCATGTGTCTTTGCTTCCTTGACTATTTTGATTATTATTTTTTGTATTTGTTTGTAGTTATTATTGTTTTCTTGTACGTCTACCTGTGGTTCATCAATCATAATATTTCATCCGTCATCCATTTTTGTTTTATCATTTCTTCTCCGGTTATCCAGAGTTGTTCTTTATCAGTTGTTGGTATTGTTGTTTTGACTATCGTTGTGAACTTGTGATTTAAATTCTTTGACACTCCTTATTTCTTGTTCCATGATTTCCTACTATATCGACTTGTTAGCCTTGGCCAATTTTCGCATTAATATCGCAGAAAAGTATTATTGGTTCTTCTTTTTTGAGGCCCTTTAAGCAGTGGCGCCTCGTGAGTTAAGAAAGAAGGTGGGCCCAAGAAAAAACTTACCTATGTTTTGGACATAAAATCCATGCTCCTATTTTTCATGCTGGAAAAGACGTCTATGACTTTGTTGTCAAAATCCGGGATAGACTGAACGAACTTCTTTTCTATTGATAGGACCGCCAATGCGTTCAGTCGATCTTTTTGCACACAGTTAACTTCCATCATTGAAAAAACGTCACTTTCGTCTTTGAATTCAAACGCGCGATTGCGCGAAAACAGCGCTCCAAAGTGCAAATTCAAACGTTGACTTTAAATGGGAAACAATCTGCTCGGTGCCCCATTCGCCTGGTATATCGCATATAGCGAAGATAACCGATAGGCAACCGAATCATCCTCTAAATAGGTACAAATCAGAGCGTTCCCCGGAACATAGTTTTGAGCGTGTTAGCCGCGCCTTTGGTGCGGAAGGAAAATTTGATACTATCGTTAAAATAATTAAATTAAAACAATGCACTGAATTGCATGCGAATTTCTTTCTGTGTTTATCTTGGTGGTTGGGTGGGCACGTGCCCTTGTGCCCTTTAGTACAAGCCGCCACTGCCTTTAAGTAGTTCCTCAGTGTTTCATAAAATTATTAAACCTGTTCTTCTGCAACCGGAGGTTATACCTGGACCAGATTCAAATTAAGAGGTTTTGTGTTCATTTTTAGAATGGCAATTCGGTCTTTTCATATTTTAACTATGCCAGCTGCCTTTTCTGCTTGGCACGTGCTGCGAACATATACAAATAATATTTCTAAGGATGTATTGTTGCTAAATATATAAACAATCTTAAAGTTAAGAAATGCATTTAAAGTTAGTGCCTCTACATATCAATCTATCGTAAAGTTCATTATTAGTAGTATTATAGTATTAGTATTAATACCAGGGTGATTACTTTCTCTTGTAACAGGCAGGTAGGTTAAACACAGCTGTTTGTATTCCATAGGTATCTTAGAAAACTTTACATTGTTTAAATAAATAAAAATGCAAGTAGTTACGTTGGATGTACTAAGAAACTACAAAAAAAACTATTTACTAATAAATAAGATGCAGTTTTGGAATGGGTGCAAAATATGTTGACATAGCAATAAAATCAACAAGAAAAATAAATGATAACAGAATGAAAAACACTAATTAATGACGTAATAAATATTCAAACTGCGGTCCACCTTGCTGTTCACATAAGTTAATGCGCAGCAGAAAAGAATATCTAACACGATGCATGTGTTGATTGACCTACATGATTCAAATTCCACGTAAATCTTCCTGAGTTTCTACGAGAGCTTCGTAGACGTTGTTTTTTATTTTATTCCACAAGAAGAAATCTAACGGAGTAAAGTCCGGACTACGTGGAGGTCAAAGATGAATTGCAGCTCCTGCAATTAATCTGTTATGGAAGCTTTCATCTTGGTAGTTTCTTGCAATTCTGTGGAACTGAGCAGGTGCTCCGTCATTTTAAAACCACATACTCTGTCTAACGTAAAGAGGAATTTCTTCTAAAAGTTGAGGCAAATCATTTTCTACAAGATGTACATACATTTCCCCATTTAAACTGTCCTCAAAGAAGTTGGGACCAACGATAAAGTTGTCAACGATGCCACACCACACATTTACAGTAGAAATTCTTTGAAAGTGTGCTTGCCGATTAAATGTTGGTTATATTGTAAATATAAATGCCAATTGTGTCTATTTACACACCCATTGTTACTAAACATCGTTTTGTGAGAAAACAGAATATTCCTTAAAAACAGTGGATCAGTAGTAACTTCGTTTCTTAAAAATTGGCAGAAATTCACTCGACGTGGGTGATCATCTTCGGTAAGGTGTTGTACTAATGTTACGTGGTTATGACGAAACTGGTTTGCTTTTAAATTTTTAACTATTGAACTTTGGCTAAAGCCTACAGTTCTTCCAACTGCTCCTTGGCTTATATGGGGATTACCAGGTACTTGTTCGATGACTGCCACTTCAACCTCTACAGTTGTGACGTGTCGTTGTCTCATCTTTGGCTTGGAAATCTGTCCATATTGGCGAAAATTTCTTTCCAAACGCCTAAAGGCATTATGTGATGGAAGGGGTGCGTATCGTCGTACTGCTAAGTCCGCCGCCCCTCTGCATTCTCCAAAAATCAACAGAATATCAGTTTACTCGCTATTAGAATACATTGAAGCTGATTGTTATTCCCACAAGAATCTGTACAAATCACAACTTGTAAAGAAGTTTGATAAGTTTTGAAAAAAAATAGGTGATATTTGTCTGTCCAAAGGACCCTTAATGTAAAAAATAATATTTTTTATAGCTAAACAGTTAACTATGCATTTCATGCACATGTGAAAGGTGTACCCTACCTACTTGTTGGACGATAAAATAATCACACTGGATAACTACTAAATTCAATGATATTCGATACGGCCATTAAATAAACCCGCAGCACACTATAAACAGAAATTAGGAAGTATCCCTGGAGTTTTAAAATTATCTTGGCATTCTAAGTTTTAAAGCTAAACTCTGGTAAGTCTTCTAGCTAATGTTTACTTACAAATTACAAGCTATTATTTGCAATTGTAAACTCCTCACAGTCGTTCTCTATATATTGAACTGAACTATGTATTTCTATTGAGTAGGGTTTGGTTATTAATATTGGCATAATGAAAAATGTTAAGTACGGAATTAAATATGGAATTACCTTTTGCATTTTAGGAAACGTAAACTAATTTTAGGACATTTTAATCAAAATCTGTGGTTTAATAACAATAACCGCCGCGAATATTATGCAAAATGCCATAATAATTTAATTAGATATCTATGCTCTTCGCATAAAAGCTCGCGGTCCAAAGCTGTTATCGTGAAGCTTTTTTAAAGTTTACACCTCATATCTGAAATGTCATGTGTTATTACTTGACTATGACATTCCTATTGAACGCACACATAAAGTTAATATAGTTAAAAGCCTATTTTGGTAATAACTATAAAATTTCGACAAAAATTCTAATAACAGGATATGTATTGGAAAACACATTCTTATAGTGTTATAATGAAAGCGTAAATTTTACGTTTATGGACACATTTCAGCGAGCTCTCGCTGTTTACTGCTTATGACTACAAGCAGTTTTTTTAGTTTATGATATTTCTATTTTCTTCAGCCCCAGGAAAGTGACGCATTCCAGTTTCCATAGTAAAAAATTTATGTCTGTTTTTATTGAGATATTGAGTTTTGCCATACTTTTGACAATTTTCTCAATCCCAATAGTTTAGTACCTTAAATATTAAATTCCAAACTTGCTTTATAATGTCCAAACTTATTGCTTAATAGTCATGACAAGTTATAACTAAATATCCTTACTGGGGAACTTTAGTAAGAACTTCTGTAGTCGTTTCCAACGCCAATTTTTATAACTTACTGAATTCTCTGCTTCCGTTGCAGTGTAATAAGGATTTCTATGTTTAAATTTATTTCCAGAAAGAATTTTAACAGTTAAAAATAAAAGTCATGAATTTCAACAGGTTTGGTTGTGTTTTATACATATTTCGACGAACAACATGTTCTCTTTGAAAGCAATATTATAAACATTTCATTAGGAAAACATTGTACTGGATCTTGTTTTCGACTTGGCTCTGGTCTTCTATTCCAAAACTTCCAATAGCGGGGAATTTATGAGCTCAATTTGCTCATTCATTGAAGATGTATTTGTTAAAATGTGAATCTGGAAGGCTTCAAATATATCCAGTTTGCGTTTATCATCCCAGAAGTGTAAAACTGATGTTATATTTGATGTCAAAGAATGATTGTGTTTCTAATAAGTGTTTATTTAGCGTAGTTAGTTTTTTCTGGGTGTTTATATTTGTATGAGCGTATGTTTTATTTGTATCTGGTATCAAATTTTCTAATTGTCTGGCCTATGTATACGGAATTACATTGTGAACAGTTTAATTTGTATACACCTGATTTTCAAAAATCGTAATTATTTTTTTAAACTATTAATATGAATGTCAACGATGTAAGACAAGAAACGGTTAATAAAATTTTTAATATTTTGGGCTATTGCCGCTTTATTGTTTGTTTTACTCATAAACTACAACAACAAATACTACATATTAAATGGAGGGCTATTTCTTCTCCTACGTTCTTGCGAGAACTAATTTCCTTTTTCATAAAGATGATATCGACATAATTGCATACCATAGTTTGTATGAAATCTCGATGAGTATTTCAGCGCCTGGTTGTATAATTTCCACACGAATTGACAATTTAAAAAGTAATAAGAGTTTTAGAATTTAACCTTCTCTCGAGACACAATCGAAATTACGATTTCAGTGATTTCCTTACGAAACGATCTAATTATTTTTAACGAAGGAATTTCCGTCGCCTTGGCTACCTTTGTAGACAATACTTGAAAAATTTCAGTGGAAGGACAGTTTAGGAAATGATTTTTCCGCATTGCATTTACAGGAACACAGCGAAGCATGACGCGTAAAGACAAACATATGTTCCCGTTTCGTTCTTTTTTCCGCTTTATATTTTTTTGGGGACGAAGAGAATGATCAGAACTTGGTAGAAAGAAATTCGTTCAGGCGAGCAAAATCGCAAAGAATTTAAAGCAATTTACTTACTTGAATGTAAGCACGCGTTTTGAGCTGAATTCCTCCAGTTTGCAGGCAGTCAACGGTTCTCTTTATATATTTATGGTGCAATTATGAGCAGCCCAAGTTGGAAGATGATTAATAGCTTCAATTTGTCGGTTCACGGGGTAGTACTACATTTGGTACTTAAAGGGTGGGAAAACTGGCGACAACTAAGTTATTTCCGATTTTTTAAAAGAGTTTAATGGGGTTGTGGCAGCAGAAGCTATACTCCAAATTCTTTATAACATTCTGCAGTAAATTCCTTAAATGCTTATTTATAGACCATTACATGATCATTTTCGATAAGGGTGGATTATGAAATGCGCAATCAGTGTCGTAGCTTAATATCAAAACAGATAATCATCATTCGACATCTATCAAACAAAGCTCTTACATTCAATCAGAATCATACAATATTAACAGTAATATACAGAGTTTTACAACCTTGTCGCCGCGCGACTTAACCTATATGTTTGTAATGGTACCGCGACCCTAATGTTTGTATTATAAAATTTATAAAATAAAGTCACTGTATATTATATAAATAAATAAAATGATGTATTTTTTACAATAACTGCTGCAAGTGAAAAGTAACATTCAGTACATACATCAATTACAATTTTTTTGTCATTTAAATTTGACTATAGAAAAATATAAGACTAACGATTTTAAATAAAACGGAGTATTTCAAATTAAAAACGGTTACATAATTTATGAATAAATTAATACAAGATCATATTAAATAGCTTCGATGTTTTTATTTATCTTAACTTATTTATTTCGATGAAATAAAAAACAACCTTCTCATTATATTCGATTTTGGTCAAATTAGTATTTTTTAATTCTACAGCGCAATCTGAATAATTTATTTCTAAAAATGTAAATAAATAGAAAAGTAAAAATATT